>PVIH01014473.1:0-53652 GCA_004025045.1 Sigmodon hispidus | reverse complement strand
ACTTTAGGCCCTGGTGGTCCGATATGTTACAAGGGATTATTTCCACGTTTTTGTATCTGCTGATATTTGCTTTATGACCAACTATGTGGTCAATTTTGGAGAATGTACCATGAGGAGCTGAGAAAAATGTATATTCCTTTGCCTTTGGGTGGAAGGTTCTGTAGATATCTATGACATCCATTTGCATCATAACCTCAGTAAATACATATGTTATCTTATGGTCTTAACTGAACCTTGTGAAAGGATCATTCAATCCCCAAAGGGCTGTGACCCATAGGTTTAAAACTGCTGAATTAAGTAAAACTTTCAGGTTCTTAATTTCTTCAGTGAGAAAACTGGATAATATAATTAAATTAAGTCACAAATGAGCTATGAAAGCAGAACAGAGAGAATGAGAAAGGAATTATTCCTATCAATGCAAACCTCCTATTATCTAACTGTTTAAAGCTATGATCAGGCAATAGTGACATGTTGATTACACCAATGAAAAGAATAAAAAATAATAGTGAGACCTTTACATCTTTGAAAAATGTGTTATTATTCTGATATCCCATGCAAACATCATGATAAGCAGACACGGAGGATCAATTATATGGGCAGAGGCAGGCTGGAAGACCTAATGTTAAATTCTCCCTTTAATGTGACAAATGCAACCAGAGAAAGTCTCATACACTGAATATTTCTATCAGCAACACATTAAATGATTTAGTTCTTGAATTTGGGATATAGAGTCAGCTAAGTAGATAAAGTGTTTGATTATCAGCAAGAGGAGCTGAACTTGGATCCCCGGCACACACCTAAAAAACTTAACTCATGATGGTATGCTCCTACAAGCCCAGTACTGAGAAGGCAGACACAAAAGGATCTCTGGAGCTTACTTGTCAGTGAATCTCAGTGGAACCTGTGAGCTTCAGGTAACATGAATGACCCTGTCTCAAAAAATATGGTAGAGGAATGGGAACTTGGCTCAGTGATTAAACTGGTTGCCCAGATTTGATACCCAAAACTCAAGTGAAAGTGGTGACTTACCTGTAATTTCAGCCCCAGAACTCAAATATCTTGTAGCAAATTGACTAATAGCACTTACACATGTTGAACAGTTCTGATATTGATTAAGAAACATTGGTTCAAATGAAAAGGTGTGGTGGTTTGAAAGGAAATGGCCCCAAGGGAAGTGGCACTATTAGGAGGTGTGGCTTTCTTGAAGCAAGTATGGACTTAGTGGAGAAAGTGTGCCACTGTGGGGGTGAGCTTATGGGTCTCCTATGGTCAACACAGCACCCAGTGTCTTAGTTCACTTCCTTCAGATGTAAAATTCTGTAGCACCTTGTCTATCTGAATACCACCATACTCCCAGTCACCATGGTGGTAAGCCATTAACTTAATTAAATATTTTTCTTTATAAGATTTGCTGTGGTCATGATGTCTTTTCACAACAATAGAAACCTTAACTAGGATATAAAGTGAAATGAAATTAACAAAGGCTCCTGGCATCAACCTCAGCCTTCCACATGTACATGTACATATGTGTCCATAATTCTCCCCATGCACAGTATACACTCCCCCCAAAACACATACAAATTGGCAGAACTATTGTAAAAGGCAACTGATAACCCTATGACCCATATAAATACATGTGTGTATGTATATGTATGCATATATGTGCTTGTGTGTGCATAAATACAGACATGTATATACATGAATATAAAATTGTTTGCACATATGTAGGAACATGTACATATACATTCACCATACACATTTGATCTATATTTAATACAAAGCACTTTACATACATTATATTTATACTATCTGCAGTCTTAGAGGAATCATTATGAAATTCAACAATATTGGAGATATTTACATAAAATTTTATTTATATACAAGTTTTCACAACACATTTGAGGAGTTATATAGCTAGAAAAATACATGGACATTTTAGTTGCCATCTTTTATTTCCAAGCTAAGGAAACTGAGAAGTATGATGGTTATATTGAAATATTCCAAGTGTGAATAAAAACTCAAAATTTTTGATTGCTAGATGGCAGAATTCATGATTATTTTTCATCTCTCTTGTCAGTGATTCTCATCACTAGCTTCACATTAGTATCAACTAGGGAGTGTTTTTTAAATAACTACACAAACATGTCACCCTACAGATTCTGATAAAATTGGCCTGCAGTGGGCCTTGTCATTTACATTTGTTTTTTAACTGCTCTGCTGCTTCTTATATAGCCACGGTGAAAAGCCTCCTGTCTTTTTCTCTGTGTAAAGGAGCTATTTATCCTCGACTTCACAGCTCTGGATATAGAAGTCAAAGAGCCAATGCACTGTGACATTTACCACATTGACTCTAGTACTGTGGTCTCTAGTTAACTTGCTCTCAGATATGCTCTCAATTAGCTCTATCAAACTGATCAAACTGACTGTAACCAGCATTGTTCGGTTTCTCCTCTAAAGTCAGTGAACATTAAGTTAGATAATAGAATCTCTCTCTCTCTCTCTCTCTCTCTCTCTCTCTCTCTCTCTCTCTCTCTCTCTCTCTTTCTCTGTCTCTGTGTGTGTGTGTTTGTGTGTGTGTGTGTGTATGTACATGTATACACAAGCATGCATGTGCATGTGGGCATGTAGAATCCACAGGTCCACCTTGGTTTCTGAGACTATGTTTTCTACTTTTCTCTGGAATGTTTCTATTAAACAAGACTAGCTAGCCAGAAAACTCTATGTCTTCAAAAGTCTGTTTCTCCAGTCCTAAAATCAAAAGGGTGTACTATCACACTTCACTTTTTACATTGACTGAAGAGATTGACCTCAGGTCCTCATGTCTTCACAGCAAGAACTTTACCCACTGTGTCCTTGACTTAAAAAGATAGCCTCTTATTATTATTATTATTTTAAATCTTTGACACATGTTAAAACAGCTTTCTCCAATGGAATGGCACTGAGTATGTCATCTATTCCAGGAGACATCTCATGTTCAGGAGTAGTGAGCAAAGAATAATGTACTCTACATGTTTTTCTTGTTTGCTTTTGGTTTTTTGTTTTGTTTTGCTTTGCTTTGCTTGTGTTGTGCAATTATAGTTTCTTTTCTTTTTGTGATGTCATATTATGTTTTCAGGACTTTTGGGATTCGATGTTTCATTGGGTTTTTGGTTTGTTTTGTAGGAAAAAAATGTAAAGTTGGGTAGGCAGGGAGAAGAAGAAAATCTGGACAGCTTAGGGGAGGGAAAAATACATTTAAATTTAAAAGTTGTTTTAAATAATAAAAAATAAATTGATAAAAACACAAGGCATCATTAAATACAAGGCAATAAAGTTCAATCTACTAATGCTTTGCTGGCTTGTGCATCACCAATGAGGACTTGGAACTTTACAGAATTTACTTCAAGAGAGAACTAAGTCTGTCCTGGTTTATACATTTGTCCCCCTGCTTGACTTAAACCATGAAAGTTCACAAGCTACTTTTGCTAAATTTACCCCGGAAACTGGACATACTGCAAGAATGTGTGGTCTGCACCAGCTTTTCAGTTGTCTCTTAAGAAGACAACTCCGTTTTCTCTCTTTGTAGTTCCTTCAGCATTACCTTATTCGCTTTATCTTGTCTCTCAAAATACAGCTTTAGTCGAGATTTGGAAAATAGAAACAAAACAAACAAACAAACAAACAAACAAGCAAAAAGCACGTACATAGCTCTGGAATTAAGAATGAGAACAGCTGTTGTTTGGCAAACAAACCAGAATTTAAGTACAAGACACATAGGATACAGAAAGATAGCCTTGTAATCAGAAGTTACAACTTGGCAGACTTCCTGTAACTTAGGGTTTCCTTCTTATCTTGTCTGTCTTCCAGTCTGAATATTCTCTTGGTTATCTGATCAGCCAAAGTGTTGGCTGTTACAGTCGTTCATCTACACTAGGTTCCAGTTGATAGGTTTAAATGTTACTAATACTCTGTAGTTCCTATTATCTACTTTTTAAAGCTTTTTTGTTTATTTTTTTTTAATGTCTAGGTCTTAAAACTATACAAAACTCTACTCTACTCCTCAGAACTAAACTTCTACAGTCTGGTCCCAATGTGCATCACAACCCTATGTGGTCACTTGGAGGAGAACAAAGTGAAAGTTCTAGGAGTAAAGGTGTGGATTAGGCAATTAATGTTGGGAAGGGATAAAACCAATTGGGGCCAAAAAGAGCCTTTCCCAGTATATTGACACTTGTGTGATCCAAAAAATCTAATTTGACTTGTTAACCATGTTTTCCACAATGCATAATTATCTACAACTGAAATGAGCAATGATATTAACATAGGGACAAAGACAAAGATCTTAGACAGTTAAGTCCAGGCCCTTGTTTATGTTGTAGCTGACTTAGGTTTTTCACCTTATTATTTCTCTTCTTTGCTCAATGTATTTTGAAGAAATATAGTGTTTTGCTTAAACCTCATGTATTTGCGATATTGTTATTCAAAATCCAACCAATATAATTTCATGCCCCCACTCTCAGGCATGAGATATTAGAAGTGAGAGATCAGATAGAGTCTGGATAAAATAGAACAGTGAGAATCCAAGATGGTGAGCTGTGTTAGACAGGCAACAAAGCTAACTATACTGATGGTCTCCTGGAAGCAGGAGAAATGTTCAGGGGATATAGAAAACTAAGGTCAAAGACTCAAATGCAGATATGGAAGCATGTTAGGTAATTCACACACTGAAGCACAGATTTTACTAAGAATTAAAAGGGAAAGCCAGTCTAAACTAGTCCAGTTGAAAGAAGTTCAGCTGACCATTACTAGTTTGCCTTTGGGTGAAGAAATATGTTTTTATGAAATAGGTTTATCCATGTATTGAACCAGATATTGAAATAGGAGGGCTTTGCCTCCAGTAGTGAGACACTGGCCCGGGGAAAGCCACTCTCCACTCCATAGAAGAGCTGGCCACTGCACTTGGGAAACCTGTACCCCCTCACCATGGGCATGAGAGAGCTTGGACTGAGGGGGCTGGTTTCAGAAGCTCAGACCAACCAATCGATCTACCACCCAGGCACACAACTTGGGCTTTGAGTGAGCACTCCCCAACATGTACCCCATCTATGACCTACTACAGCATTTGAAGGGACTTGTCTTGCATCAGGATCTCCATGACCAAATTAGCTGAGAGGAGATTCAGTGAGGGTTCAATAAGGATGGTGTACCAGAAGCCAGGGGCCTTGAACCTGACCAACAGCAAGTTACAAAGCAAGTATTTGCAAGTAAATCTGTTTGGATAAAATGATATACTACTTGATACACTGGAGCTCCCAGTGCCACTAAGAAAAATTGCAAGGCAATGGAGAGGCAGAAAAGATGAAGAAACAAACAACATGTTTCATTTTGTTTATTTTTTAGTTGATTTTTTGAGGGTTTTGTGTGTTTTTTTCTTTCCTATCTGTTTTTTAATTAATATTCCTACTTGTATTCTTTAATTTTATTTCTTAATTTTATTATTTCCTTTTAAATTTTCTCCTTGGGAAGGATGTAACAAGGGTGAAGGTTATCAAGGGACTGGGAAATGAGTGTGATTACAGTGATAATGTGAAATTACCAAAGAATCAACTGAAAATTATGTTAACAAAAAGAAATAGGTTTATCAAGAGAAATATTTTCTGCACAGATTTTTAAAATTTTTTTTATCTTAAGTGTATAGATCTTTACCTGCATACATGTCTGTGCACCATGTGCATGTCTATTATCTGTAGAGACCAGAAGAAAGGTCAGATTCCCTAGTACTGAAATTACAGAGGACTATGAGCCATCAAGTGGATTCTAGAGATCAAATTCAGTTTTTTTTAGGAAAAAATAGCCAGTGTGCTTAACTATTAAACCATCTCTCCTGCTGCCTATCTAGATCTTTGAAATCAATTAGGGTCAAATAATGATTATATAAAGAGCAGAAAAAGCACACTTTGTCATGGCCTTAACATGAAATGCTGGGAGATTTGGGGAAGCCTGATGGTTCTGTGTCTTCAAGTACCACTTTATATAGTCTGACAGAGAAAATGATGCTGCCAATTAGAAACCAAAAATTGACCTGAGTGAACATTTAGTATATTTTCAGCTTGTCTTACAACCTCTTCTTTGTATCCAGTCACATTTCCTTATTTTATTAACTTCTGCAAGGAAATTCTCAGGCACATTACTGAACTTGAAGCTAAAGACATGGCCTAACTTAGATGCAAAGAACTATGTCTCAGTCTTCAAGAGTGGACAAGAGTCCAGCATAAATACACTAAACAAGAAAGATCTAGTCAAAGTAAAAAAGAAAGCATTCATATTCTGTACCAAGAAGAATGGGTCCTGTATGGCAAGGTGAGCATCATCCAAGAGAGTAAGAAACTGAGGGTAATCAGAGATACCTGGAACAAGCAGTTCTCAGTAATGTCTGGCTCCCTTCATTCTGGCTTTCTCTCTCTTTTTGAGCAAAGTCAGGAATACAAAGGTGACTTGGCAGCATTGCTACTGTTCCTCATCGTTCAGAAATAATATACTACCTACTCTTGTACATGATAAATTTTAGTGATAAAAGACATTCCCATGCATAGTTTTTAATTTCATTATTTTTAATACACAAACCTAAAAATGATTTTTCTATTTCCCCTTTTAGAATTTTCTGCCATAAAAATTCAAACACGTATAAATAAATGTACTTATATTAACTTATAACAAAATAAAAATCTTACTATTATGTGATCAGGAAATAGTCTGGGCAAGCAATATTATAAGGAACTATACCTCCCATGCTGAATTTTATACAGATACCTGAGGACAATACTATTTAGAATACATACATGTAGTTAGAGAAATTTCTGTGTAGTAGCCACAGGTGACATGTAGCTTGATATTAAAGTTAAAATAAAATTGTAACTTGTCAGATATTGTTGCTTATTCTTCTTACTGTGATAAAATACTCTGATAAAAAAAACCCAAACAGAAGGATTTTTTTTTTTTAGCCTTACAAGTCCAGGGTATGTTCTGTCTTGAAGGGGAGTTAAGAAGTAGGACTTCAATCATTTTGTACACAGTCAGGAAGCAGAGAACAGATGAAAGTTCATATTTAGTCTACCTTCTCCTTCTTATCAGTATGGAATCCAAGGAAAAAGATTGGTTCCCACCATTGTTAAGTGAGTCAAGATTAAATCCCTCATGGACAGGCTCTGAAGCCTATTCATAAACAATTCTAGATGCTGCCAAGTTTAGTAATCAGTAGTAACCATTACAAATGTAAATTATAAACATACATTTACATATCTGTTTACTTTTTTGTATGTAATACTGGGAATGAAATCTCAAATTAACTATATTTCCAATGCTCAATTAGGAGTTTCTACATGTGACTAATTGCTATTGTGAAATACTATGTAAGACCATATAAATGCAAAGAATTTCCATCATCAAAAATATTCACTTGAACACTGGAGCTTGGCTTTTCCATTATTCACAGTGATCCAGCAAGTACAGTGTCGTGAAACATTATAGAGTAAGTAACTAGTCTCCCCCAGGTTATAAAGAACACAGACAGAAATAGTGTGTGTGTGTGTGTGTGTGTGAGAGAGAGAGAGAGAGAGAGAGAGAGAGAGAGAGAGAGAGAGTACAATGCTTGCATGTTTGTTACTTACACATAAGGATTTAGGTGCATGCATCAAGGCACAAACCCTTATAGAGGTCAGAGAAGCATACTAGGTGTCTTTGTCTAACACTGCTTCTGTTGCCTTTATTATCTATCTCTATAGGACTTCTATCTGAACAAAAAGCTTGCCATTCCTGCTAGAATACCTGACTGGAGAGATGTCTCTGGATCCTGCAGTCTCCATATCTTCATGTTGAGGTTACAGGAAAGTGCAGTCTGCCCAGAATTTCGTGGGTAGTGTGCATTCAAACTCTGATCCTCCTGCTTACAAAGTAAGCATTTTTTTTTTATAGTGAGCCACCTCCAAGCCCCAGAAATATTTTTAAAGGACAATAAAGTCATAGTAGAAACCTGTAAGAAAGTACTGAGACTAGTGTTAACACTAGCCAATTACAGTCCAGACAATGGTATTGCAGGTGTGATCATATTTCACTAATCATGCCAGTAAGATGAGGTCGTTTCTTAGGCAGATTGTTTTTAATTTCAGCTTCTAAAGCCAATAAAAGAAGAAACTCAAGCTATAGTATCTTCACTATATTTAGATAGGTGAACACCTAGAATACCCAACTGCTACCCTTAAGAATTCTTATCGCAATAATCCAGGGCAGCAGGAACAGGGTAACACTGAATGCTGATACCCTACTGAGAAGTTGAGCAGGTTTCTGGGCCTGCATTACTGGGAACTGGCCAAGAACAGGTGAGGAGGCTGCCCATTATCCCACCCGTGTGCCCTGGGGACATAAGAGAAAACTGAGGCTGGAGCAGCTGAAGTTCTCCAGGATACAATGCAGGTGGAGGATCCGAGGATTCCCACCGCTGGCATATGAGGTGTGGTAGGTGCTGTGGGGCTGGTATGGGCCACAGACTGGAGGCTGATCCTGGACTGGGTGCCTTACATCAACAGCAAGTTTAAGAAGGACAATTAGGCAACTACTGGACCCAGAGGATCTCCCTGGTGTCATGCCCTGTTGCCTCAGAAACAGTTAAGCCTAGTGGAGGATTCTGAGGAAACCCGACACTGAGGAAGCCCACCTCGCCCCCAGGGAGCCTCTGCATTGATGGACACTTGGGCTGCCTTGATGGGTGTAGCATCAAACCTTGTTCTTACATCTCAAAAGAAAAAAAAATTGTTATTGGCTGGTTATTGGGAAAAAGGATCAACACATAAAGTGCTTGGTACTATAAACATGAGAACGTAAGTTCAGATTCCTAGCCCTTAGGTAAAGGCCAGGCACAATGATGCATACTTGTAATCACAGCCCTGAAAAGGATGTGAGAGTCATAAGCAGGGGGAGAATAAGAGAGGAGAGAGACAGAGAAGGGTAGGAGAGGAAGTGAGGGGGAAAGGAGGTAGTTTATACTGCTATAAAAGATGGAACCTAACGCCTCTGAGTGGCTGTTATATGAGTTGTACACCTTATCCCCACTCCCACTTTATTTTATCATCAAGCATGATTCTCTACACAATGTGTAAGTGTGGTCTAGTAATTGGTCTTAAATAAAAGTAAAACTTTTTCCTTGGGAAACATCCAAATCCATGTACCCGACCATTTCTCTCCCCAGAGATATACCTTTAGTTTTGCTTAACCACACCTTTTTAATCTGACTGTCTGACCAAGAGACTGCAGCATCATCATTTATTTGATTAAAGATGCATCCCTCTTTACAGCATATTTCCAGTAAGATAAAATATTCAGTGTCATGATTTCTATACAATAAATTTTGCACAGTATGACTTATATCTGGTTCATCAGCCACAAAAGCTGAATAATAATCAAAGCTATTCTTCATATTTCTACAGTGACATATTTCTACTAGTATTTCCAAGTTTAATTCTTTGTCTGACACTGGATAAAGAGGGCAATCGCCCTGCATTTTACAATGTCATCAACATTGCAAATAAATGAATAACACAATGAAAATATTATGTGTGATACCATAAAGGAAGACATAGTTAGGAAAAATAGGGTAAAGTATAAGTAACCTTGACAATTTAAGCTTCACTAAAATACTTCCCATGCTTTGACCAGAAACATAAGTAATTCACATCCCAGCACTAAATAGAAATGAAGAACAGTTATTATCTCAGCCTTACTCCTTCTTTGCTATCTAGAACATCGCTAATTCACAATGAAGCCCATTGTAAGCCACTTTCTCTCTTTCTCTCTCTATTGTGACATCACTGGAAAGTTAAACGATGTCTAATTTATCTTCATTCAATTAACTACAACCAAGGATGTACCCTCTGTTGATAAGCAGAGCAACTGGCTTTTGGAATACTCACAATCAAACAACATATGATCCATTGATTTTAAGTTAATGTCACCTGAAACTATTAATGCAGATTAGACCAATCCTTTAGTAAAATATGCACTTCTCTGAAAAATGCCCTTTACCTAAGGGAGGAAATTATTAACCCCAGAGAAAAATTAAATTCTATTTCAAAGTTAAAGAGATATAGTTTATTCTTTAATAAAATAAGTGAGAAAATGGATGGATACAACAGAAATAAATGAACTTAGACCTTGTCCTAAAGCTGTCTCATTAAAAGCAAGAATACTCTGTTAGACAGACTGAGTCAACTTTTGAAAAGAAAGAAATTAATAGTTTGACCTGGCTGATATCTAAAAGGCATTTGATTTATTCCATTCTAAAATAATAGCTGGTGTTCTCATCTCTTTAATTTGTAACTGTTAGTATAACTGAATTTTTCTCATCTTTAAACCCACTATTTAAAAACATCCAAAGAAAAATTTGAAAGTCTTCAAGGAAGGGAGGTGAAAGTCAAAGAGTTTAAAGGACAGCAGGAAAATATAATATAAAAAGAGAAGTAATATGTAAAACTAGAAAGGTGGGAGAGAAAAGGGCATGAGCTGAGGACGTAGAGTGACACTGTGCATGACAAGATGCCAATGTAGAAAATGCATGAACTTGGAAATAAACAAATATGAAGAGAGACCTAAGTAGAAATTATAAAGAGCTGAATAGAAATTGGAAGTTCTGGGTTTCAAAATGGTGTGTGTGTGTGTGTGTGTGTGTGTGTGTGTGTGTGTGTGTGTGTGTGTCATGTGCCTATGGAAATCAAAAGTCAACCTTAGATGACATTTTTAGCAGCCATGTTGGTTTCTCATGAAGGGTTTTTAGGTTTCTTGTCCAGTAAACAATAGAAATGTCAATTTCTAATTTCTGATGAAGTGACTACAAGTGAAACTCAATGGCTCAGCATTCTACATGGGCTCTAGGAATTAAACCCAGGTCCTCACGTTCACACAAAAAGCTCTTTAGCAGCTGAACTATCTATCTAAACCAAAGGATCTTTTTAGATGTGTTTATAATTAAACATTGGTCAGCAGGCACACTAAGCAAGAGTTCTACCACTGAGCTATGTTCTCAGTCATTCATTTCTTAAAAGTTGCAAAATATTGAAACATTTAGTACTCCTCTTGAGATATTATGCATAGCTATTCCTTTAAAATTTTCAGAATTCCCCAAGATTTACATGATAAAAATATAAAAATTACACAATGGAAAAATGATAGTATCAATAATAAAGAAAATAATGACCCACTTTATAAGCATAAAATGACACCAATCATATCAAGTGCTGAAATTAATTACAAGAAATTGTCAAGAAGGCTTTAATAATATATGATGATTTGAATTGGTTCATAATAGCAGATGAATTATCAATATGGAGAGGTGATGGAGGCAAGTCAGTAAAGAAGAAAAGTATATTTAGAAGAAACAAGCTCTAAAAATAAATCCATGACTTAAAAATTTTAAATGCTCACAAAATTGCAGTTGTAAGCAAAATCACTAGTTAGGGAAGTTTAAGAAAGAGAAGACATAGAAGGAAGATGTACATGGATATATCATTGAAAGCATTGAGAGAAAAACTGACTGATCTATACAGTACTCAGAATGTTCATAGAACTTTTTTATATTTCATTTAGTTTTGAGTTTATAATTATAACCTTCTCCCTTTCCTTTCCACCCTTCCATTCAAGGAACTCTTAGGTATCATTAAAGGCATCATTCCAAATCACAACTCTCAATTCCTCAAAGAGAATATGACATAGTTTATTCTGGAACCAAATATGAGTGACCATTAACTAGGAATGTTCCATGTACTAATGCTGAAGTACTACAATAAATATTTTATAGTAACAAGGCAAAAACATGTCATAAACAAAATATATTTTGAGTATATTGATGTAAACATTAAGTAGGTAGTTTTAAAGCAAATGAAATTAAAGGAAAGATCTATAGGTCTCATATCGCAGTAAAAACCTGCCCTGAGATATGTTTTAAACAGGGTTTATTTGGTGAAAATCGCTTACAAAACAGAGCCGGTTTTAAGAGAAGATGACAGGATGAGATTGCAGCACATCGGAGCCTTTCTAAGGAAGATTCTTCATCTCCACGCCGTACGTCCGAACTCCCGGGCAGCTGGGGCGAACTGCGCACTCGGTCGGGGAACTCTCGCGAGAGAATGACGACTTCTTGTCCTGGTCCCCTCCCTCGAAGGTCTACTTCCCGAATCCTTTTCAGTTAACCACGCCCTGCTCGTCTCCAGTCCTATGACGCGATCGTTCACATATATAGTTCCTGATTTCCCGCTACAGTCTCAGATGCTATCTCATGACTCAGCATTTTGGTTAGCTGGAAACTACTAACATGTATATTTTGAAGAGCTGATTGATATTGTAGTCACAAAGATGTTGTATCAGACACAGATGAAGGGAAAATAAATGCTTATTATGAGGCTTTAAGTGGTCCAAGATAATTTGGTTCTAGACTTGCAACATTCCAACATTCAATCACTAAAGTTTTAATCAGTTAACCAGCCTTGCAAAGAGTTTAGTGAGAGGAATGTTTTATTTTTTGAGAAATTTCATTTTAAAAAGTAAACAATTATAAATCATTTCATTCATTAGTCCTCTGATGTCTTCAGAAACACAATCAATGATATCAAACTCATAAAATTATTTTCAAAGTAAATTTTAGTACTGGCCATTTTCTTTTAAATTTCAAGCAACGAAAGGCTCTGATTAACCAAAATAACCTTACCTGCCACAATGACTAACAATAGTGTGCTTTCAGCTGCACACAAAATATATGTGAAATTCTTTCAGAAAGCAAAGGAGAAAATCTACAATTCAATCTAAGGGTAGAAGCATTGCCCTGCAGTGGCTGGGATATTTGTCAGAAGCACTGAGTATTTGTGAATCCCAAGTGCCTTGCATTGTTCTCGGAAGCCCCTAAATCCAATGTAGTTCCCTGTGGTGCAACATATGTAAGCTGGTGTAATCAGCTCCTGACATGGCTTCAACTTCAAACTGGAGGCTATGTGAGACTCAGCAAATGTCAAAACCCATCCAGCTCTCTAAGTGTATGTTTAGCATGCTCACATGTTCTCTTGGCCCCAGCTAGACTGAAACATTGCCTAGAAGAGAAAAACAAAGCCCTCAGCTTCATGCTAAGGAGTCAAAAGTGAGGTTACATGGACTGTGTCTTACTTCTTGCTTCTTTCTCAAAGGTTAAACATGTAGTGACAAAGCCTTACCTGTTAACCAGGCCTAGGAAAACTGAAAATCATTGATGTAATTTTCAATTGTGATCAAGTTGCAGTCTCTTTAAGTTCTTATTCTCTCATCACTGAAGGACTTATATTCTCCTTTTTCATTTAAGAATATTTAAAATTTATCTTACATACTAACTACAGTTCCCCTTCCCATCCCTCCTTCCATTTCTCCCAGCACCCACCTCACACACACTCCTCCTTTACCTCCTCCAAAATGATAAGACACATGGGGCAGGTCAGCAAAACCTTGTACTTTCAGTTGAAGCAAGTCCAAGCCCCTCCCCACTGTATCAAGGCTGAGAAAGGCATCCCACCATAGGTAATGGGCTCCAAAAAGCCAGTTTTCATGTACCAGAGACAGTTCTCAATCTTACTGCCAGGGCCTTCAAAATCAAATCAAGCTACCAAACTGTCTCTTGAAAGCCAACGGCCTAGTTCAGTCCAATGAAGCATGAGGTAGCTCAGACAAACACAGTATATACTCACTCATAAGTATACACTAGATATAAAGCAAAGAATAACAAGACTACAATTCACAGCTCCAGAGAAGCTATATAACAAGGGAGACTCAAGAGGATCAACCTGGGAAGGGAAAATTGATGAGATTTCCTGAGAAAACTGGAGGTGTCAATCATGGGGGGGAGTAGAAAGGAAGAGATGGAGGTTGAGCTATGGGAGGAATGAAGTTGAAGAACAATGAAAGAGATGGCTTGGTAGAAAGAGACATTATAGAGTCAGAGAAAGACCTGGGGCTAGGGAAATTCCCAGGAGTCCACAAGGATGACCTAACTTAGAATACTACCAATAGTGTAGAGAGTGCCTGAGCTGGCCTTCTCCTGTAATCAGATTGGTGACTTCCCTAACTATCATAATAGAGCCTCTACCCAGGAACTGATGGAAGTAGATGGAGAACACCAAAATGAGCTCTAGCTGTTCAATCAAAGAGAGGGAGGAGGGATTATATGAGTGAAGAAGATCATGATTATGATGGAAAAATCTACAGAGACAATTGATCCAAGCTTGTGGAAACTCACAAAATTTTTCTTCTTTAAGACTGAGTTCAGGGCTGATGATAGAGGTCAGTCAGAGTAGTGATTCTGCTACATATCTGAGTTCACAAAACTTACATTTAACATCAGCAACAACATAAACCAGAATATTTTCCTACTGTTGAGAAAACAGAAATGAGTGGATTAATCCTTTGGCCTCAAAGATCAGCCAATAAAGCAAAATTCTTGAGTACCAAGCCAGGGAACAAACGAACAAAAACAATAACAACATAAAAGACAGACTTTGTCAGAAGACTCCCTAGTTAATGTACAGGTACCTACCCATATCCCCCACATACAAAAGACAACTGAGTTAACCATTCTGTTACCTTTCAAGGAGGTTCATACTCAGCAACAAAGATATAATTTCAATAATACTAAAAGAAGATTAACACCTAAATCTAGGATGGAAAAAAAGTGCAAATAAAGAATGTAAAAATATCCCATCAGTCCAGTATAAAAATTTAAAACAAGACATTGCAACCAATGTAGAATGATTATTGAATTTCTAACAACTAAGGGTACTTAAGCCTAGTTCTCTCTTTTTCTAAAACACATTACATTTCTGCATGCATAGTGTTGGCATTCCAATATACTTAACAATGACTAGAGCAATGTTTTTCTGACCCAATCTTCTATACTTGGTTCTTTCACTTAAGCCAACCACTCTCTCAAGAAAGGTTTTTCCTTCTATAATTCATTAGCATGCTGCTATCAAGCTTAGAATGATGGAGGGTTGAAGCAGAAGTCAAAGGGAGCTTGAACTTCATCCTTACATCAATTACTTTTTTCCTGGCTGTGACAAAACACCTGACAAAAGAAATATGTGGTAGGAAAGAATTTCTTTTAGTTTATAGTTTGAGAGTACAGTTCATTGTGCTATGTAAAACACAGTGTCTGAAACATAGTGTGACAGGTCACCTTGTATTCATAGTCAAGAAGATAAAAATATTAGTACTAGTGGCCTTTTTTTCTCCACATTATTCAGTGTAGCATACTTGGGTCAGATATTTCCTCTTCAACTAAACCTCTTTGGAAATAACTTCACACATATATCTAGAGACCAGCTTGGTGGATGGTTCTAAATCCACCAATTCAACAATGAAGACTATCACAATCCCCTAGGCCAATGTTTTATAAAGTATTCATAGATCATCTGTATCTGACTACCAAAGCACATTTCTAAGAAGCTCAATTTTTGGTCTAGAGATATTAAATCTTTATGAAAGAGACCAAAAATTAAGATGATTGATTGGACTTCATTATTCAACTTTAGTTTACTGATAAAACACATTTGAAAGATACATGTTTTGGAAATATCACTCTGAAAGCATAGAGAAATTAAGGAACTGTGATTTGGAAGAGACTTGAGGCTAAGAGATCACTTAGGAAATTACTGCAGTCATCACTATTAGCCTGACTCTGGAACTTCCTCCTTTCTTGGTTTCTGCTACAAATTTATTTTGTATCATAGCTTTAACTAAACTCCTATGTCACACACCTGTCCTCTTCTCCCTTTCATTCAATGGAAACTGTCTCTTCAAGTTCTGTATTTAGCCATATTCTCATGTAGAATTTCCATAATAGCTCTCATAGGTACTGTATGTACTGGTGCCCCAGAAATTTATATGTCAAGAGAATAAGCATCTATTTCCAATTGCCAACTATATTTTGTTTCTACTATTCCAAGAACGAATCCTAAATTTATACTCTTTCTGCCTCTGTAGCTACTTTTCTTTTAATGACACTTATTTTTCATATAGTGGGGTTAAATATCTCCTTGATACCCCAAGAAAAACAGGGTGGACAAAGGGTAAATGTGGCATCAAAAGCAATATTCTTTGAAATTAATATCCTATAAGTGTCACAGAAGCAATCATTTAAATAAAGGTCACATCTTTGATGATTTACATCAGAGCATTAGTGATAATAAAAACTTACTAGAAATTGGTTTATTAGTTTACTGTCTAGGGTAGTAGTAAGTTGAGCTTGAAGAGGGAACTAGGCTATATATTTTTGGCAATAGAAGAATAACTCTTATTATTATTTATTGTGATCCTAGCCTTCAATGGCTGAGCCATCTTTCCAGCCCAACTGATACAGAGACTTACTAATGTCTAACATTAAGCCAAGCTCATAGAATCATGTTGAAGAGAGAGAACAAGGACTACAGGAGCTAGGGAAATCAAGAACATCAGAAGAAACCCATAGCATCAACTAACCTAAGCTTTCAGAAGCTCATAGAAACAGGATAAATTACCAAAAAACCTAAGACTGACCTAGACACTCTGCATATATGTGACAGTTGTGTAGTGTGGTCGTTTTTATGAGACTCCTAACAGTGGAAACAGGGATTGTCTCTGACTCCTTTTACTTGCTGTTGGGACCCTATTCCTCCAGGTGCTTAGTCTTGTTGCAACTTGATATGCCATATTTTGTTAACATCAATGGGAGGCCTGCCCTTTTCTGAACAGAAATGGAAGAGGAGTACCAAAAGCAAAGAGGGGCCAAGAAGGAAGGGAGGAGGCTAAGGTCAGGATATAAAATAAATATTTAATTATATAGTTATTTTAGAAAGTAAAATGGGTTACAAGAGAGAGTTTATATGGAGTAAAGAGAAGAGTGAAATGGAGTAATTGTTTTAAAAACTAATAATTAAAAAAATTTAGAATAATTTTAAAAGGTTAAAAAATAATTTTTATATTAAGGAATTAGAAATCCCATATTCTTGCCAAATATAAATTTCATAGATACTGTCCTTCATCAAACTAATTGTCATAATGCCATATTCTGCTATACAATTCACTCTATTTGCTTAGATTTTTATGTAAAAGACGAAGACCAACTTAGCTTCAGCACAGAACATAGTCCGCCCAGGACACAGATGGCTTAATAGCATCAGGGGAGCAGTGGAGACCCTACACCCACAGCTGAGAGGTCAGAGGTCAAATGGTGACTTCTGCCACCTGAACCTAGTCCCACTCAAAGACACAACAAAGAAGGAGAATTACAGACCAATTTCCCTCATGAATATTGATGCGAAAATTCTCAACAAAATTTTGGCAAACTGTATACAACAATATATAAAAAATATCACCCACCATGACGAAGTAGGCTTCATTCAAGAAATACAGGGATGGGTCAACATAGGAAAAACCATAAATGTCATCGATATGTAAACAAACTAAAGGAAAAAATACACACGATCATATCCTTAGATACTGAAAAAGCCTTTGACAAAATCCAACACTCCTTTATGATAAAAGCTCTGGAGGGAGCAGGAATATAGGCAAAATATCTCAATATAATAAAGGAGATTTACAAAAACCTGACAGCCATCATCGAACTTAATGGAGAAAAACTCAAAGCAATCCCACTAAAATCAGAAACTAGACAAGGATGTCCTCTCTCCCCTTATCTATTCAATATAGTTCTCGAAGTTTTAGCTAAAGCAATAAGAGAATGAAAGGAGATTAAGGGGATCCAAATTGGAAAAGAAGTAAACCATCTCTAATTGCAGATGATATAATTGTATATTTAAGTGATCCACAAAATTCTACCTGGGAACTTCTACAGCTTATAAACACATTCAGCAATGTATCAAGATACAGGATTAACTCAAAAAAAAAAAAAAAAAAAAAAAAAAAAAAAAAAAAAAAAAAAAAAAAAAACTAGTCCTTCTATACACTAAAATAAAAGGGGAAAAAGGGAATAAGGAAAATATCACCCTTTATAATAGCTGTAAATAGCATTAAATACCTTGGAGTAACTATAATCAAAGAAGTAACAGATCTATTTGACAGAAATTCTAAATCACTGAAGAAAGAAATTGAAGAGTAAATGGAAAGCTCTCCCATGTTCCTGGATAGGTTGTTTCAACATAGTAAAAATGGCAATTCTACCAAAGGCAATCTACAGATTCAATGCACTTCCCATCAAAATCCCAACACAATATTTTATGGACCTTGAAAGAACAATACTCAATTTCATTTGGAATAACAGGAAAGCCAGGACTGCCAAAACAATTTTGCTCAAAAGAATTTTCGAAGGCATCACCATCCCTGCCTTCAAGTTATACTATAGAGCTATAGTAATAAAAGCAGCCTGGTACTGACATAGAAAGAGACTTGTGGATCAATGGAATCAAATTGAGGATCCAGACATTAACCCAAAAACCTATGAACACCTGATCTTCCACAAAGAGGCCCAAAAATATTCAATGGAAAAAAGATAGCATATTTAACAAATGGTGTTGGCATAGCTGGATGGAAGTGTGTAGGAAAATGCAAATAGATCCAAGCCTGACACCCTGCACAAAACTCAAATCCAAGTGAGTCAAAGACCTCAACATAAACCCAGCCACTCTAAACTTGATCCAAAAAAAGTGGAAAATACCCTCCAACGAATTGGAACAGGTGACCACTTCCTAAATATAACACCAGTGGCACAGACACTAAGAACAACAATCAATAAGTGGGACCTCCTGAAACTGAGAAGCTTCTGTAAAGCCTAGGACACTGTCAATAGGAGAAAACAACAGCCTACAGAATGAGAAAAGATTTTCACCAACCCTACAAATGATACAGGACTGATCTCTAAAATATATAAAGAACTCAAGAATCTAGAACCCAAAACCTTAAATAACCCAATCCAAAAATGGGGTTCAGAACTAAAAAGGGAATTCTCAGCAGAAGAATTATGAATGGTTGAAAGGCACTTGAAAAAGTGCTCAACATCTTTAGCCATCAGAGAAATGAAAATCAAAACCACTTTGAGATACCACCTTATACCTGTCAGAATGTCAATGAACAAAAACACAGAGGACAGCCTATGCTGGAGAGGATACAGAGCAAGGAGAACCCTCCTTCATTGTTGGTGGGAGTGTAAACTTGTTCAGCCACTCTAGAATGTAGTATGGCAGTTTCTCAGAAAACTGAGAATCAGTCTCTCCAAGGATTCAGCAATACCACTACTGGGCATATACCCTAAAGACGCACATTCACACCCCTAAAGCAATAGCTCAACTATGTTCATATCAGCATTATATGTAATAGCAAAAACCTGGGAACAACCTACTTGTCCCTCAACTGAAGAATGGATTAACAAACTGTGGTATATCTACACAATGGAGTACTAATCAGCAGTAAGAAAAATGTCCTAAAATTTGCAGGTAAATGAATGGATTTGGAGAATATCCTCTTGAGCGAGGTCTCACAAACTCAGAATGATAAGCAGGGGATTTACTCACTCATTAGAGGATTTTAAGCAAAAACTTTCTTTTTTTTCATTGAAAGATGTTGGGTGAGTAAAGTGATTTTAAAACACACTTATACACAAAACAAAACGAAACAAAACTTCTGCTTTGTCTGTAGAAGGATTGCTTGGCAGAAATTTGTGCTGGCCATATTGCATCTGTGGGCATTAGCTGTGACCTACTGTGCTTTTTTTATCTGTAGCTCAGCCTAATCTGGCTTGAGAAGCTTTAGATTTTATTTTTTATGTTTCATATATTTTAGAGAAAAGTTTTATTACTTTATGGGGTTTTATCTATTTTGAATGTCCTGCTTTTTTATATAATGTTTGATATTGATTTTCAAAACAATAAAAAGAGAAAAAATTATATCCTAAAATTTGCACAGAAATGGATGGATTTGGAGAATATCATCCTGATCATGGTCTAACAAACCCAGAAAGATAAGCAGGGGATGTACTCACTCATTAGTGAACTTAAAAAAAAATGAGGTCAGTTTATACAAGATTCAAGGCTAAAACACAGAACATATCTAAATGACACAGTGCCTCACTTCTCCATTGATGGCCTCTGGCAGGGATGTGGGTGAGGATGTAGGTTTTATTTTCTTTAAGGATTTGGCTAAAGGGAGTGTAATTATGCTCCAACAATAAATGAGCATCATGAATGAGCATTTTTGTAAATATGGAGATCATAAGAGTGGGCATGAATCTGAGAGGACTGATAACTGAGTTTCCTGGGGTACATGACATAAAATCACCAAATAATAAATATATAAAGAAAAAAAAGATATAGACCATATAGCGTCAACAGTTTTACTTGCAAATTTTAAAACTTATTTACAAGAAGATTTTCTCTGTTAGTGTGACTTTGATACTGATTCATCAGATTGCCATTTGTAACTTTTAGCTTTCCTTTATTCCTGAAGGCAGTATGCCTATCATGCTCTGCATGGGGTCAGATATTAGGGCAGGAAAAATGGCTCTGCATTAAGGACACTACTATTTTTGTGGAGAAGTTTGTTTTCATGTATCCATCACCAGTAGCTCACACCCAAGCTTGTAGTTACCAATATTCAAATCTCTATTGGGGATCCGAAGTCTCTGTCATCTCCAAGCAGCCACATTTATGAGACTCACTTGTACTTCCTTGCAAACACAGGGGGGGTGGAGGGGCCAAAATTAATATGTCTTTTGAGAAAGTAGACTGGGTTTCATTAGGAATAATGGAGTAAGAATCTCCAAAAATAATCCATTTCATTAAAGCTGTGAGGTAATAAGAAAAAAAATCTGAATAGTCAAAATCAATCTCTTAAAACTACTAGTTTTAAGAGACACTAATAGTCAAAGTAGTCAAAGCTGCAACATCTCAAGGAGCCAGAGTAAAAGACAACCTCAAGCAAGAAAAAAAAAAAAAAAAAAAAAAAAAAAAAAAAAAAAAAAAAAAAAAAAAAAAAAAAAAAAAAAAAAAAAAAAAAAAAGGTACAGAAAAGCAAAGCACACCCAAGCTGCAAATCACAACCACTGAATATCTTGGGATGGAGGATCTGAAGCACCTTAGAGTAGCATCTTGGAGCCCATTCCCAACAGAAAAACACCTGACCCAGTTTTGATGTTGGGATGAGGAAAGTGTACTTGCCTGGAGTAGATGCTGAACTAAGCCATGTTGGGACCTTGGGACCTCATGCCCTTGCTGGGGAGGAGATGAGGAGATGGGGAGAAGAGAGAGTGACTAGGGAGGAGGGAGTTTGAACAAAGGGATACATGGATAAAAAAATGAGACTTTATTCAAAAATAAAAAAAGAATGACTGAGTATCAGTTAGAACCTGAGTTCTGTGTCATTTCTTACTCCCTCCACTTCGATTTTCTGCTCTGCTCCTCTCTGTAAGACTTACAAACCAATCTTCCAAAACTGCAAGGCAAAGCAATATTGCTGCCAGAAAGGTCAATGCAAGTTCTCTCTTTCAAAGCCTGGTTCTCAGTGAGCTGTCATAATTTGACCTGTCTGACAGTTCCCTGAAAGCCTACTCTCCAGATTATCTTTATTTGACCTCAGAAGCTCACCCAATGAAACAGTCTTTTCTGTGGGTACATTTGTCAAAAACAACCAATGGCACTGTCTGACAGGTGCTAAGGTGGCAAGAACAGCTGATGCCAACAACAAATTATTTAAAGAATTTAAATAAAGTCTGGGCCTGATTGTGGCCCAAAGTTAGAAAAAATGGAGTTCTCTCCCTTTGTACTAATAAAAGTATAATATGATATCAACACTTTGAAACTTACTTTGAAAATTTGTTAAAAGGATAAACATACTCTATCTGAGTTCCTA
Source organism: Sigmodon hispidus (assembly GCA_004025045.1). Lineage (NCBI taxonomy): Eukaryota > Metazoa > Chordata > Mammalia > Rodentia > Cricetidae > Sigmodon > Sigmodon hispidus. The sequence goes on along the minus strand of PVIH01014473.1, from coordinate 31,782 downwards.
TGGAAATTAAAAATTCCTTGGTGTTCTCCCCGCCCCATCTGGCTTTCACAATCTTTCTGAAGGATTCTATGAACTGTGAAGAAAGGCAATTGATGAGACATCTCACTTAGGACATTGTTTCAAATGGGTCTCTATTCTCATCAACCACAGGAGGAAGCTTCTCTGATGATGCATGAGCAGTTCACTGATACATGAGTGTAGCAGGATGTTGTTAAGAGTCATTATATGACTACATTTCTTTAACAGAACAGTAGTATTTGGTTTTACTACTGTTTATGTAGTAAACAAGTTTATGTACATGAACAGTCTAGTCTCAGGTTCTTGGCCACACAAGCAGTGGCAGGAATGTGTTCTATCTCATAGAGTGGGCCTTAAGTCTAATCAGATTTTGGTTAGTCAGTCCTACAGGCTTTGTGATACTATTACACTAGTGCACCTTGCAAGCAGTTCATCATCATAGATTAAAAGATTTGTAGCTGATCTGGTATTTTTATTTCTCCTTTCAATACAGTGAAGACTCCTTTCCAGTACCATTATTACTCAGCAGGGGTGAAGGTATCAGCTCAACTTCTTGGTGTTTAATGAGTTATATAGGTGTTACTTGCTGCAATAGGGGCTTGTATAGGGTGTAACAATTAACCAATAGCCTGGGTTGTTTAAGGGTAGTGACAGGCACAGGTCCTTCACAGGTCTGGACCTGATGAGGTCCCAAAATTGAGAATGGAAGTGGACACAAACCCACATTCCTAAACCAGAAACTATATAAGTAAGCTTCCCAGTTTTTACTGAGTGTCACTGAGATACAAACTCCATATCCAGCAGTAGAGAGCCATCACCAAATGAACTGGATGAAACTTTTGTAAGGTTTTATTTCTCTCTTTTTTTCTCTGTTTTTGTCCCATGATGTTTGCCAATGTGTTTCTGAGTCTATATATATTTATGTTTTTCTCCCCTCTTTTTTGGCTCTTAGGGTTTTTTTTTCTTTCATGTTTTGTTTGTTTTAATTTTATCCTTCCTTGATTAGTTTTTATTAATTAAATGCATAATTTATTCATGAGTAACATTTCTCAGTAAATGTAAAGTATAAGATGTGTCAATCTGAAAAGCTATGATAGCTGATGCTGTTACAAATAAACCCTACTGTCTCAGCACCTTAAGACCGCAAAGCATCTTTCCCTCACAGTCTAAAGTGAGTTAGTCACAGGACTTCCATTAAGCTCTGACTAAGGATGGTAGACTTTTTCTATATAATGTGGCAAAAATATTATACTGTTTCCCTGGAGAGATAAAAGACAGTGTGAGAGGGTATTGGAATGACTGAATGTTGATGCCTATATGATTTTCAATGAGCAAGACGGAATGTAGATTGAGAGAATCTAAGAAGAGAGGGAGAATCATAATCAGAATTATATTGTGTAAAAAAATCTATTTTCAATAAAAATTAAACATAAAATTACTGGGTATGGGGAGATGATATTCATATTCAAACGCCAGAAAGTAAAAAGTCACACATCCATAGACTGTACATAGTTGTTCCTAGTAAGCAAAATGCAGCAATTCAGATATGTGACATGACTGAATAAATACTCCTCATATAAGCAAAGAAATAAGGGATTGGCATGAGGTGTAATGTAGATGACACTTGAAAATATTATAAGTAATAGAAACCACATAAAAAGATAATGTATTATTTTATTAATATGAAGAGAGCAGAAGACAGATAGACAGCAGTTAGAGGTTCCTAATTAACAGAAAATAAGACTGTTTGCTGATGAATAGAATCTTTTATTGGAAGGATGAAATGATCTGGAATGGAATAGTTGAACAATTTTACAATACTTCAAACACTAAAAGTCACAAAATTAAATATTTAAAACTAGATAATTTTTTAGCATATAAATATTACCATAAAACAAAAACAACAAATAAGAAGTAATATAGTCCTCTCACTAGCATGTTATAGATTTAGTTGGATAATAAGGAATCACAAGAGAGAAAGAAAGAGAGACAGAGAGAGAAAGAGAACAGACGGATGGAAGTAGTAAGCAATAAAGGAAAATAATTTCTATGTAATTAAATTACTGATGACTACATTCATTTACGTACTCTATCTTTTCAGTGGTTCCTACTTAACAAGATAATATCTCGTGATTCCTTATTATTCAACTAAATCTATAACCCGCTAGTGAGAGGACTATATTACTGCTAAAGGATTTTTTCAAGAAAAAAATTGATTTGACTATAGTCCATCAAGGACATAGAAACTTTCACTTCTTTTTCTTTGCTGCAAAACAATCATTTTCTCTCTAATCTAGTTGTTCTATAAAACTTTGCTAAAGAAAAAGTCAACTTGAATTGCCATCTAGGTAAATAATATTGAATCATAATTATTTTTAAGTATTTTTATTTTATATTTTTATTTATTTAAAACAATTTTCAAATTAAATATATTTTGATGATATTCTTTCCCTCCTCTAACTCCTTCTAGATCTTTCTCTTTCTCTACCCACCCAACTTTATGTTCATTCTCAAAAAAGAAACAAATCCCAATACAACAACAAAACCATAAAAAAACAAATAAACAAATAAAAACACATCAAACAAACAAACGAAAAAACAAATGACCCTGTGATCACATTAAAAAACACACACACAAGAAATCTTTGAAGTCCAGTTATACTTTGCGTCAACTACACCTGATCATGAGATTTGTCCTGGAGTTGTTAATAACTCAATGTCATTCTATTGGAGAAAATTGATTTTATTTTTTACCTCTCCCAGCAGGTATAAATGACAGCTGTTAATTTCTACTCTAGAAACTAGGTTTTCATTCCAATAACAATAAAAATATAAAACAAAAATTATCATATCAAAATTAGGCAAGATCATTCAACAGAAGGAAAAGATTCCAGCAAAAGGCACAAGAGATCCACTGATTTTCACACTCAGGTATCCCATTAAAACACTAAACTGTAAGCCATTCTATATGTGTCAAGGACCCAGTGCAGACCAGCTCAGACCCTGCTCAGGCTACCTCAGTCTCTGTGAGTTCATATGATCTTTGCTTACATTGATTTAAAGGGCCTTGCTTCCTTGGTGAATTCTATTTTCTCTACCTCTTATGCTCTTTTCTCTTCCTCTTCTGCAGGATTTCCTGAGCTTGAAGTGAGGTGAAATTTGATGAAAAAAATCCCATTTAGGGCTTAGCATTCCAAGGTCTCTCACTCTTTGTATAACTTCTAACTGTAGGTCTCTGTATTTGTTCCCATTTGCTGCAGCAGGAGGCTTTCCTAATGATAGCTGAAAAAGGCACTCATCTATGAGATTAACAGGATATCATTGGGAGTCATTCATCTCTCATTATTATTGAAGTTTTTGGACCAGTATTATTTGTTTATACCGTTGGTCCCTTGGCTATCTAGCCTCAGGTTTATGCCCCCCCCAAGTAGTGTCAGGTATGCAATGTGAGCCCTAAATCAAATCAGTTACTTGTTGGTCACTCTCACAAGTTTGTGCCACCCATGTCTAGCCTGTCTTTTATATAGTACACCATCATAGATAAGGGGTTTTTGGATCAGATGGTGTTTTGATTCCTTTTTTGATAGTGTACAGAGTGTATCAAAGATGTATCAAAGATGCTGGAAAGTAGGGGTGAAGGCTCTACATAGGAACCAGTTTGACATGTTCAATCAGATATTTTCAATCAATTGTATAGGTGTTGTCTTCAACAGGGGAGATTTGTCACCAGTTTATGGAGAGAAATCAATAGTCTTGGCAACAGTCTCAACTGTTTGGAGATTTCTATGGGCCCCTTTGGCCAACAACTAATATAAGATGTAATCCAATCCTAGTACTGAAAATTTCATTTGGTGATGAATGATGGACACTGTTTCTTAGTAGTTTAAGTTTTCTCTATTGAACATTCACTATTTAGATCTCTACTTCATTTTTAATTGGGTTATTTGTTTTCTTCTTATCTAGTCTCTCAAATTCCTCAAATATTTTTGATATTAGTCCTGTATTGCATGTGTGAAACAAAGCAAGAATAGGAAATGTCTGAGAAATAAAAATTTTATGTCAAAAAATGGTTTTGTGAGAAGTTCTCTGTGTGTGTGTATATATATATATATATACAATTAAGCCTTCTCTCCATTTCATTGTGTGTTCAGGGACATGATTTAATGAAAAAAGAAACAGTGCATAACATACATGCTTTAGCTAAATCTTTTTATGTTACAACATATACTTCCATGTTAATAAAGTGATTTATTCCTTCATTATTCAAAAATATTTTATTATGAAATAAAAATTTTCATTTCTTCTCACCATTTAAATAATGAAATATTAAAGTGGGTATATTATAACAGCCACCAATTTTGTAGCTAAAATAAAAATCTAACACATATTCCAATGGGCTAAACTGAAACTTTGAAATATGACTGCAACATACTTTCAGTTATCTGAGATGTTTATCCAAACCATATTCATCCATAAAAAGATACTCTTAAGCCGTAGAAGTATTGATTGAATGGCAATGTATCAGTTCAACATATCTACAATTCAAATAATTTGTTTTAAAACAAGGATTTACTATGCAGCCTTGTGAGCCCTGGAACTTGCTATAATGAACAAGCTGGCCTCAAAATTACAGATCTGCCCACCTCTGTCTCCCAAGTGCTAAAAAGAAAGCTGTGCTTCAATAAGCAAACAGTATCCAGTCTTGATAATATTCTCCACTTAATTTTAGTAAAAGTCTCTACTGAACTTGATAAAGTAATAGATTAAGTACTCTTCTCATTACTGTCACCAAAGACCTAACAAGAAACAATTTAAAGGAAAACAAATTGCTCATGTCTCACAGTTTGAAAGAATTCAGTCCATTATGACAGGAAGGCATGGTAATAGATGTCTTACTTGGTTTGTTCTCTTTTCCTTACGTGACCAGGAGGCAGAGAAACTAGAAGGTTGTTTGCTCCAACCCAGTTCCCACATCCCAGAGATTTCATAACTTTTTAAATCAGCACCACCAGAGACTTATCAAGCAGTCAAACACCTGAGCCTGTGGGGGATATTTTCAAAATAAAACATATTGGCTAATTTAAATTTTTTATTTCCACAATGAACACCCACTGCTTTTTTTTTCCTTTTTTTAAAAATTAGGAATAAAGTCTCATCTTTTATTCATGTATCCCCTTGTTTAAACTCCCTTCCACCTCCTGGCCTTCCCAGTCACTCACTCTTCTCTCCATCACTTTATCTTCTCCCCAGCAGGGGCAGGAGGTCTCAAGGTCCCAAGGGGGTTAGTTCAGCATCCATTCCAGGCAGATTCACTTTCCTCATTCCAACATCAAGACAGGGTCAGGGTTCCTCTGGAGGGATTGGGCTCCAAGGTGCCAGTCCAACGTGTTTCAGATTCCAAGCTATACAGTGATTGTGGTTTGCAACTTGGGAATGTTTGGCCTTTTTTTAAAACTCCACTAATGAATGATAACATCCCCTGCTTATTGTTCTGGGTTTGTGAGACCTCACTCAGGAGAATACTCTCCAAATCCATCCATTTGCCTGCAATTTTAGGATATCATTTATTCTTACTGCTGAATAGTCCTCTGTTACTCTTTTGGTTATAGTTACTCCAAGGTATTTAATGTTGTTTGCAGCTATTCTAAAAGGCAACTTTTCCCTTATTTCAGCCCTTTAAAATTTAGTGTTAAGGAGGGCTATTGATTTCTTCGAGTTAATCTTGTATCCTGCTATATTACTGAAGGTGTTTATTAGCTGTGGAAGTTCCCTGGTAGAATTTTTTGGGTCACTTAGGTATACAATCATATCATCTGAAAATAGAGGTAGTGTTACTTTTTCTTTTACAACTTGTAACCCCTTGATCTCCTTTTATTCCCTTATTGTTTTAGCTGAAACTTCGAGAACTATATTGAATAGATTATCAGAGAGGGGGCAGTTCTTGATTTTAGTGAGATTGCTTAGAATATTTCTCCATTTAGTTTGATGTTGGCCATTAGCTTCTTATAAAACACCTTTATGATATTTAGATATTTTCCCTGTATTACTGATCTCTGCAGGACTTATGTCATAAAGGAGTGTTGTATTTTGTCAAAGGGTGTTTTAGCATCTAAGGAGATGATCATGTGGTTTTTTTTTCCCTTTAATTTGTTTGCATGATGGATTACATTTGCAGTTTTTTGTAAGTTAAACCATCCCTGCATTTCCTGGAAGAAGTCTACTTGATCATGGTGGGTGACTTTTTTATATGTTGTTGTATAAGGTTTGCCATAATTTTGTTGAGAATTTTTGCATCAATATTCATAAGGGAAATTGGTCTTTAATTTTCTTCATTTGTTGTGTTTTTGAGTTGCTTGGGTATTAGGGTAATTATTGCCTCATAAAAAGTTTAGCAATATTCCTTCAGTTTCTACTCTGTTGAACATTTTGAGGAGTATTGGTAGTAGTTCTTTGAATGTCTGATAGAATTCTACATTTAAACCATTTGGACCTGGGCTTTCTTTTTACTTGGAAGGCATTTATTGAGAGCTTCAATTTCCTCTAGGATTATAAGGCTGTTTAGATATTTAATCTGATTATGATTTAATTTTGGTAAATGGTTCCTGTTCAAGAAGCTGTCCATTTCTTCTATGTTTTTCATTTTTGTGGAGTATACATTTTCAAAATATGACCTGCTAATGCTCGGGATTTCCTGGGGGCCTGTTGTTATGTTTCCCATTTCATTTCTGATTTTGTTGATTTGGATAATCTCTTTTTGCTTTTTGGTTAATTTGGATAAGGGTTTATCTTTCTTGTTGACTTTCTCAAAGCATCAAATCTTTGATTCACTGATTCTTTGTATTGTTCTTTTTGTTTCAGTTCTATTGATTTCAGCTCTAAGTTTCATTATTTCCTGCCTCCTACTCCATCTAGGTGAGTTTGCTTCTAATTTTTCAAAGATTTTCATAGAATACCTATGTTATTAGATCTCTAGTGTGAGATTTCTCATGGTTTTCCCTATAGGCATCTACTGCTATGAATCTTCCTCTTAAGACTGCTTTCATTGGGTCCTACAAGTTTGGGTATGTTGTAGATTCATTTTTGTTAAATTCTAGGAAGATTTTGATTTCTTTCTTAATTTCTTCCTTGACCCAGAGGTGGTTCAATTGAGTGATGTTTAGTTTCCATGAGTTGGTAGGCTTTCTGTGATTTTCGATGTGTTGAACTCTAACTTTAGACCTTGTAGTCTGATAGGATAAAAGTGATTATTTCAATTTTTTGTATGTTTTGATATTTGTTTTATGACCAATTATGTGGTCAATTTTAGAGAACATTCCATGTAGTATAAGAAATATATGTATTCCTTTGTGTTTGGTTGGGAGCCTCTGTAAATATCTATTAAATCCATTTGAATCATAGCCTCTGTTAGACTCCTTATTTCTCTGTTGATTTTCTGTCTGGTTGACCTATCCAAGGGTGAAAGTGGGGTATTGAAGTCTCTCACTATTAGGGTGTGATAATTGATATGGGTTTTGAGTTTTAGTAGTGTTTCTTTTACATAGATAGGTGCCCTTATATTAGGGACATAAACATTCAGGATTGAAATCTCATATTGACCAATTTTTTCTGAGATGAATAATGTCCATCCTGGTTTCTTTTAAATTATTTTAGTTTGAAGTCTACTTTTTAGATAGATATTAGGATGGCAACCCCAGCTAGTTTCTTAGGGCTATTTGATTGGAAAATCTTTTCCCAACCCTTTACTCTGAGCCTGTGTCTGTCTTTAAGGTCGAGGTGTGTTCCTTGATACAACTGAAGAATGGCTTCTATTTTTGTATCCATCGTGTCAGTGTGTGATTTTTTTATAGGTGAACTGAGTCTATTGATATTAAGGGACATTAGTGACCACAGATTGATATTTCCTGTTATTTTTGGTGGTAGCTAGTATGTATTTTCTTTCTTTGGGCTTTTCTTTTGTGGTATTATTGATTCTGGTTTCATGTGTATATCTGGGATCCTTAGGTTGGGGTTTTCCTTGTAATGTTTTCTGAAGAGCCAGATTTGTAAATAGATATTGTTTAAGTCTGAGTCTGTCATGAAATATCTTTTTTACTCCATCTTTGGTGATTGATAGTTTTGTTGGGTATAGTAGTCTTGGTAGCCATGCTCTTTCAGTGTCTATATAACTTATAAACAGGACTTTCTTGCTTTCAATGTTTCCATTCAATAATCAGGTATGATTCTGATGGGTCTGCCTTTATAGGTAAGTTGGCCCTTTTCTTTTTCCACATTTGCCTCATTTTGTGCCACTTTTATTGCTTCTATTTCAATTTTTAGTTCCTGGATTGTTTCTTTCATTTTTTGGGTTTCCTTTGCTTGCTTTTCTTTGTTTTCTCTTTCAAGGATTTGCTCATCTCTTCTAATTTTTTGTTTGTATTTTCTTCTATTTTGTTAAGAGAATTTCTTATATCCTCTTCTAAGGCTTCTGTAATCTACATAAAGGGGTTTGTGCTGTGGTTTCCTTCTGTTTCCTCTTCATTTCTTGGTTCATGTCATGGTGTGGTAGAATCAACAGTTTCTTCCGATGTTGCCTTGTTTTTCTGTATATTGCTTTATATATTCTTGCACTGGCATCTGCCCATGGCTTCAGTGGTTGACACTTAGTCCGCTCCTAGTCAGTTGTGGCTAAAAGGCTTGTGTGTCTCTTATCTGCTCTGAGCAAGGGGTCTGCATGATCTCTGACTCTGTTCTGGACATGGGGCTGAGTTTCCAAGGCCTCAGTCCATCTCTTATGACACAGTTTGCCCTGGAGGCAGTGCCTGGACCTTTGGGGTCCCTCTTCTAGGGGTCACAAGAGGAGGCCCCTCATAGCTAAATTCTGTCTGCTTGCAAGAGTCTGAGACCAGACCCTTGGATGTGACCCCAGCCCCAGAAAGGGATTCTCCAGACAGGCAGCCCAGGAGCCGGTATCTGCTAACCTTTGATTCTATTCTGGTCATGGGTCTCCCATTTTTTTTCTAAGCTATCTGACATCAAGAAGTATAACCAAGTTACCATTATGTGTGACAAGACCCTGTAAAAAATAGAAAAGAATAAAGTAACTGAGGAACACTGTATAAGCTGATAATAAATATCAAGAAATAAATGTAAATTATGTGAGGGGCTGCATTAAGCCCTTATGACTAAGGTCTTAATTCTTTAAAATGTAGAACTCTAGCACTTTGTTACATATAAATCTTTAATATCAAATAATAGAAACACAAAAAATAAAATATAAAAATTTAAGATATAATAACAGGAGACAAAAATACATTAAGAAAAATGAAGGAAAAACCATTGGGACAAATGACACATTTACTATCATCATAGTATAACTTCTACATAGTACATAAAGACCAAAAGTAAAGCCAGTTCAAGCCAGAATTCTTAAGTCTGAGGAACAGCTATCCAACTTCTCATGCCCACGCTCCAAAGCTTAGGGAACATGAGAACAGTAGATGAAAGAAAGTAGAATCTGGAAAAAGGAGAGTGGTGTGAGACTGACTTCTGAGCATGACATGACTGTTTCATGCTTACACCCATAGTATCTATGGTTACCTCCACAAAATGGAGCATTAGTACAGGGTAAGGCATGCACAGAGTCTCACAATCTCTGGTGATTTATATATACTTAGTTAGGGGTAGGTGGGGATGGAGATTTTCTTCAGTAGAATAGCCACTTGGTTGAGGTTCACACTGTTGTAAGCAAATTTTGACTCATGTTCCTGAAAGTAAGTATAAGTACATAGGTCATCATAAAAAATTACTGGGAAGTATCAGGAAGACTAGCTGGAACAAAGGACACTAGGATCTAGCCGGAGTAGAAATGTGAATAGAAAAGGGATACAGTGGAGAAAATACAATATATACGTATGAAAATACATCACAATAAAACGGCACATAATACATAATGAAAACAAAGACAAAAGGATCCCTTATATTATTTAAGGAATTTACACAAATCAAAAAGCAAAAAGTAAACAAGCCTATTAGAAATTTTTTAACTCAAAGACATAATCCTCAGAAGACATACTACAAGACAGAATGAGTTTACGAAGCTGCTGACCTCATTGTTAAAAACACACACACACACACACAAACAAAACACTATGAAAAGATTTTAATTCTCAATTTTATTTCTATTGATTATGGGAAATTTACAAGTATAATCATTCCAAAATGTACACAGTTATTGAGTCATGTTCTGAAATTTTCAAGTAAACACAAATTCCCCTATTTTGGAGACTTTCTTCTCTCTCTCCACAGTTCAAATAGGTACATCCTTAACCCAGTAATTCATTAATACAAATACAATATAGAACATTCTTATTGTTCTTGTGAGATATGTATAGGAAAATTTTAAATATTTATGACTTGTCTTTAGAAAAAAGAATAGGACATATTCTAATTATAAATCAAAGGCAACTAAATAAAGAATCATCTAAACAGTAGTTAGACTGAAGCTAGCGATACGTTCGATACCTGAATGAAGCTCTTCAATATGACAAATACTGGTTATATTTATTTTTACACACTTATAATGTAGCAGGTCTGGAGTAAGGGCATTGTGAATGAAACTTCCCTTAAATTTTCATATTAGAAAGTTTTGTAGGTTATAATTGTAATTGACTTCCATTCATGCTTTCTTCAACTATATTCCAAATGCCTTTGTCTTTTCACTGTATTTTTTATTATTTTAAAATATTTATACAATATATTTTGATCATAAACTTTTTCCTAGCACAATCGTTTCAAATCCTCCCTACCTTTCTTTGACAATCTCTTGCTAGCTGCATAACTTCTATGAATATCTTAAATGACACACAGACACACACATATCTAAAAACTTAAAAGCTAGCATAGACACATAAGAGAAAACATGCAGTGCTTGTCTTTCTGTACCTCAATCAGAATGACAATTTCTAGCTACATTTACTTACGAGCAGATTCTATACTTTCAATTAAAAATCTTTGAAATTAAGTTTTTTAAAGTTTAATTTTAAAATTAAAAACACATTGTACCTAAACCTACGGGATACAATGACAGTATCCCGTAGTTCTAAGAAGCAAGTTCATAAAGCTAACTTCCCATATCAAAAACTGAAAAGATTTCATATTGTTTATTTATTTTATATCAAACCACAGTTTCCCCTCTCTTCTCTCCTCCAAATGCCTCCCCTACTTACTTTCTGCTCCTTTTCATTTCTCTTCCTCTACTTTTACTCAGAAAATGGTAGGCCTCACGTGGATAGTGACAAAATATGATGTACTGGTTGCAGTAAGACTAAGCACCTCATCTTATATTAAGACTGGGAAGGACACCCTAATATGTAAAATAGAGTTCCAGAAGTCATCAAAAGAGTCAAAGACAGCCCCTGCTCCCACAAGAAGATTATACAACTGCCACATATAGGTAGAACACCTGTGTCAGTCCCATGCAGGCTCCCTGGTCGTGGTTCAGTCTCTCTGAGGCCCCATGTGCTCAGGTTAGTTGATTCTGTGAGTTTTCTTATAATGTCCTTGGCCACTCTGACACCTATAATCCTTTCTTCTTTTCAGTAGGATTTCCTGAGCTCAGCCTAATGTTTGGCTATGAGTCTCTGCATCTGTTTTCATCAATTGCTGATGCAGCTTCTCTCATGACAATTGGGCAAAACACAAGTCTATGAGTACAGCACAGTATCATTACGTATCCTTACATTGATATATTTTTCTTTAGTCATGTTTCTAGTTTCTTATATATTTTGGAAATCAATCCCCTATCAGATGTGAGGCTGGTGATCTTTTACATTCTGTAGATCTGCTCCTATTCTATAGACTGCCATGTTTTTCTATTGACAGTGTCCTTTTCCATACAGAATAGTATCTCAGTTTCATGATGTTACATTTATTAATTGTTGATCTTAGTGTCTGTGCTACCATTGTTCTATTCAAAAAGTTGTCTCCCATGCCTAGGCACTCAAGGCTACTTCTCATTTTTTCTTCTTAAGTTCAGTATATCAAGGTTTATGTTGAGATCTTTGATAAATTTGCACTTGATTTTTGTGCTGGGTGATAGATACAGATCTATGCATTCTTCTACATGTCAATATCCAATTATGCCAGAACCATTTGTGGAAGGTGTTTTCATTTTGGCATTGTATAATTTTGACTTCTTTGTTGAAAATCAGTTATTCATAGGTATGTGGTCTTATGTTCAAGTCTTTGATTTGATTCCATTGATCTGCCTGTCTTTTTATATCAATATTATGGTTATTTATTACTATTTCTCTGTATCAGAGCTTTAAATCAGGGATGGTGAGAGTTCCAGAAGTTTTTTTTTTTATGGTATAGGATTGTTTTAGCTACCCTAGGTATTTGTTGTTGTTTTTATCTGAAGTTGAATATTATTTTTTTAAAGGCCTGTAAAGAATTATGTAAGGATTTTGATTTTGGTAGAATTGAATCTATGGCTTTTAATAGGATGTTCATTTTTACTATGTTATTAATACTGATCTCTGAGCATGAAAGATATTTTCATCTCCACATATCTTCTCTAATTTTCTTCTTCAAAGATTTGAAGTTTGTTTTATCATAAAGGTTTTTGACTTTTTTTTGCTTAGTTACCTCAAGATATATTTTATTATTTGTGACTAGTGTGAAGGATATTGTTAATCAGTCTGTTGATCTTTTGTTTAGAGAACAACTAATTGAGTCCATCTTGTAGATCTATTCATTTCACTACAGAGGTTTATCAGCTATAGGAGTTCTCTGGTAGAATTTTGAGGGTTGCTAGCTTATATCATCTGCAAATAATGATACTTCAAATTCTTCTTTTGCAATATGTATCTCATTGATTTCTTTTTGATGCCTTACTGCTTTATTGAACAGACATGGAAAGAGTAGAGAGCCTTGTTTTCTGTTCCTGATTTTAGTAAAGTAGCTTTGAGTTTCTCTCCATTTAATTTGATGTTGGCCATTGGCTTCCTGTATTTGCCTTTATTATGGTTGAGTACATCTCTTGTACCCTTAATATCTCCAAGACCTTTGCCATAAGTGGATGATGAATTTTACCAAACATTTTTAGCGCCTAATGAGATTATCATCTGGATTTTCTTTCCTTTTGTTTATATGGTGAATAACATTGACAGATTTTTATATGTTGAGCTGTTACTGCATCTCTGGGATAAAGCCTTCTTGATCATGATGGATAATTATTTTGTTGAGTTCTTGGATTGTATTCTCATGTGTATCATTGAGTATTTTTGCGTCAATATTCATGAAGGAAAATGCTCTATAATTCTTTCTTTTTTGAGTGTTTGTATGGTTTGGGTATCAGGGTTACTATGACCTCATAAAACAAATTAGACAATGTTCCTTCTATTTCTATTAAATGGCATAATTTGAGGTGTATTGATATTAGCTCTTCTTTGAAAGTCTCATAAAATTCTGGTAGAATTCTGCCTGACAAGCTGCTTTTTATGGGGTGGCAGGTGGAATATTTGTAATGAATTTCTTTTTACTTTGGGGGGGAGATATAGGTCTATTTGAATTGTTTGCCTGATCTTAATTTAATTTTGGTAAGTGGATAAGATTAAAAGCATGAGTTACTACTCCATTAATGGCTTGGCTCTATGGGTGGGTATGTGCTCTGATTTTTCAGACTATTTTTTTTTTTTTTTGCTAAATATATGCTGTATCACCACACACTTGTGTTTGAAGACTAAATGTTGAGAATTAAGATGTCATCTTAGTGTATTTTTTTTGGATATGGAGTAACTTTCTTTATCACTTTGCTTAACTTTGGTTGGGAGTCTAATTTGCTAGATATTAGAATAGGTATAACAACTTGGATCTTAGAGCCACTTACTTAGAAAACCTTTTCTAATTGTTTGAGGTAAGGCCTATCATTGATGTGTTTCTTGTTTGCAGCAGAAAGATGAATCTTATTTTTGAATCCATATTTTTTATTTATTTATTTTTTCAAAGAAGTCACACTTTATATCCTTGTATAGCCTTACTCAAGGTCCCTTCCTCCTCCCACCACATTAGGTCATTTTTTCTTCTCCAAAACACCCCATTCCCTCCCTGGGCAGGCAGCAGACAGTCCCATGGTCCCACTGACCCAATATTGCTTAGTTCAGTCTCCAATCCTGGCAGATCCAGCTTTCTCCCCCACCCTCAAGAGTGAGTCAGGTATTCCTCTAAGGGGAGTGGGATTCAAAGAGTCAGTCCAGGGTGTTTCTGATCCCAAGCTGTTCAGTGGTTGTAGTTTGCAGCTTGGGCATGCTTTGCTTTTTTCTTCTTTGTTTGTTTGTTTACAGACCACTAACAAGTGAGTACATCCCCTGCTCATCTTTCTGAGTTTGTGATATCTCACTAAGAATGATATTCTCCAAATCCATCCATTTGCCTGCAAATTTTAGGATATCATTTTTTCTTACTGCTGAGTAGTACTCCATTATGAAGATGTACCACAGTTTGTTAATCCATTCTTCAGTTGAGGGACATCTAGGTTGTTTCCAGGTTCTTGCTATTACAAAAAACGCTGCTATGAACATAGTTGAGCTAATACCTTTGGAGTATGACTGTGCATCTTTAGGGTATACACCCAGGAGTGGTATTGCTGGGTCCTTGGGGAGATTGATTCTCAATTTTCTGAGAAACCACCATATTGCATTCCAAAGTGGCTGAACAAGCATACACTCCCACCAACAATGGAGGAGTATTCCCCTTGCTCTGCATCCTCTCCAGCATAGTCTGTCCTCTGTGTCTTTTATCTTAGCCAATCTAACAGGTATCAGGTGGTACCTCAAAGTTGTTTTGATTTGCATTTCTCTGATGGCTAAAGATGATGAGCACTTTCTCAGGTGCCTTTAAGCCATTCATAATTCTTCTGCTGAGAATTTCCTTTTTAGACCTGAACCCCATTTTTTGATTGGGTTATTTAAGGTTTTGGGTTCTAGATTATTGAGTTCTTTATATATCTTAGAGATCAGTCCTCTATCATTTGTAGGGTTGGTGAAAATCTTTTCCCATTCTGTAGGCTGTCGTTTTGTTCTATTCACAGTGTCCCTGGCTTTACAGAAGCTTCTTGACTTCAGGAGATCCCACTTATTGATTGTTGGTCTTAGTGTCTGTGACACTGGTGTTATATTTAGAAAGTGATCGCCTGTGCCAATTTGTAGAAGTGTATTTCCCAATTTCTTTTCTATCAAGTTTAAAGTGACTGGGTTTATGTTGAAGTCTCTTATCCACTTGGATTTGAGTTTTGTGCAGGGTGACAGGCTCGGATCTATTTGCATTTTTCTACACACTTCCATCCAGCTATTCCAACACCATTTGTTAAAGATTCTATCTTTTTTCAATTGAATATTTTGGGCCTCTTTGTCAAAGGTCAGGTGTTCATAGCTTTTTGTGTTAATGTCTGGATCCTCAATTCTATTCCATTGATCACAGGTCTGTTTTTATGCCAGTACCAGGCTGTTTTTATTACTGTAGCTCTATAGTATAACTTGAAGTCAGGGATGGTGATATCTCCTGAGGTTCTTTTGTTGAGTAAAATTGTTTTGGTAATCCAGGCTTTCATGTTATTAAAAATGACATTGAGTATTGCTCTTTCAAGGTCGAAAAAATATTGTGTTGTGATTTGGATGGGCAGTGCATTGAATCTGTAGATTGCCTTTGGTAGAATTGCCATTTTTACTATGTTGATCCTACCTATCGAGGAACATGGAAGACCTTTCCATTTTCTGATATCCTCTTCAATTTCTTTCTTCAGTGAAATAGGTCTGTTATTTCTTTGGTTATAGTTACTCCAAGGTATTTAATACTATTTGCAGCTATTATGAAGAGTAATGTTTCCCTTATTTCTTTTTCAGATCTTCTATCTTTAGTGTATAGAAGGGCTACTGATTTCTTTGAGTTAATCTTGTATCCTGCTTCTTTGCTGAAGGTGTTTATCAGCAGTAGCAGTTCCTTGGAAGAATTTTGTGGGTCACTTATGTATACAATCATGTCATCTGCAAATAGAGATAGCTTCACTTCTTCTTTTTCAATTTGTATCCCCTTAATCTCCTTTTGTTTCCTTATTGCTTTAGCTAAAATTTCAAGAACTGTATTGAATAGAGAAGGGGAGAGAGGACATCCTTGTCTAGTTCCTGACTTTAGTGGAATTGCTTTGAGTTCTTCTCCATTAAGTTTGATACTGGCTGTCGGCTTCTTGTAAATCGCCTTTATTATATTTAGGTATTCCCCCTGTATTCCTGATCTCTCCAGGGCTTTAATCATAAAGGAGTGTTGGATTTTGTCAAAGGCTTTTTCCACATCTAAGGATATGATCATGTGGTTTTGTTCCTTTAGTTTGTTTATATGATGGATAACGTTTACCATTTTTCCTATGTTAAACCAGCCCTGCATTTCTGGGATGAAGCCTGCTTGGTCATGGTGGATGATATTTTTTATACATTGTTGTATACGGTTTGCCAAAATTTTGTTGAGAATTTTTGCATCAATATTCATGGGAGAAATTGGTCTGCAATTCTCCTTCTTTGTTGTGTCTTTGAGTGGCTTGGGTATTAGGGTAACTGTGGCCTCATAAAAGGAATTTGGCAATATCCCTTCAGTTTCTACTGTGTGAAATAATTTGAGGAGTAACAGTAGTAATTCTTCTTTGAATGTCTGGTAGAATTCGGCACTGAAACCATCTGGACCAGGGCTTTTATTTTTGGTTAGATTTTTAAAGACACCTTCAATTTCCTTTAGGGTTATAGGCTTGTTTAGGTAATTAATCTGATGTTCATTTAATTTTGGTAGATTGTACCTGTCCAGAAAGCTGTCCATTTCTTCTAGGTTTTCCATTTTTGTGGAATACAGATTTTCAAAATATGATCTGATAATTCTCTGGATTTCCTGGGGGGATCTGTTGTTATGTCCCCATTTTCATTTCTGATTTTGTTGATTTGAACACTCTCTCTCTGCTTTTTTATTAGTTTGGCTAAGGGCTTATCTATCTTGTTAACTTTCTCAAAGAACCAACTCTTAGATTCATTGATTCTTTGTATTTCTTTTTATTTCAATGTATTGATTTCAGCTCTAAGTTTGATTATTTTCTGCTGCCTACTCCTTCTAGGTGAGTTTGCTTCTAATTGTTCTAAGGCTTTCAGCTGAGCTGTTAGGTCTCTAGTGTGGGATTTCTCTAGGTTTTTCATGTAGACATCTAGTGCTATGAATTTTCCTCTTAAGACTACTTTCATTGTGCCCCACAAGTTTGGAAATGTTGTGGTTTCATTTTCATTAAATTCTAGGAAGACTTTGATTTCTTTCTTAATTTCTTCCTCGACCCAGAGATGGTTCAGCTGAGTGATGTTTAGTTTCCATGAGTTGGTAGGCTTTCTTTGGATTTTGATGTTGTTGAACTCTAACTTTAGGCCCTTGTGGTCCGATATGTTACAAGGGATTATTTCCATTTTTTTTGTGTCTGTTGATATTTGCTTTATAACCAATTATGTGGTCAATTTTGGAGAAAGTTCCTTGAGGAGCTGAGAAATACGTATATTCCTTTACATTTGGGTGGAAGGATCTGTAGATATCTGTGAAATCCATTTGCATCATAACCTCTTTTAGACTCCTTATTTCTCTGTTGAGTCTCTGTCTAGTTGATCTATCCAGGGTTGAAAGTGGGGTATTGAAGTCTCCCACTATTAGTGGATAAGAATTGATGTGGGATTTGAGTTTTAGCAGTGTTTCTTTTACATAAGTAGGTGCCCTTATATTAGGGGCATAAATATTTAGGATTGAAATCTCTTGACCAAATTTTCCTGTGATGAGTAATTAATTACCATTTTGATCCCTTTTAATTGTTTTTAGCTTAAATTCTAATTTGTGAGATGTTAGGATTGCAACCCCTGCTTGTTTCTTAGGACCATTTGACTGGAAAATCTTTTTCCAACCCTTTACTCTAAGCCTGTGTCTGTCTTTGTGGTTGAGGTGTGTTTCCTGTAGGCAATAGAAGGATGACTTTTCTTGTTGTATCCATCTTGTTAGTGTGTGATGTTTTATAGGAGAGTTGAGCCCATTTATATTCAGGGAAATTAGTGACCATTGATTGATATTTCCTGCCATTTTTGATGGTAACTTTTTTGTATTTCCTTTCTCTGGAGTATTCTTCTGTGGAATTATTGATTGTTTGTGGTTTCATGGGTGTATCTGGGGTCCTTAGGGGTAGGGTTAAGAGCACTGAATCCGGTCTGGAGAGATGGCTCAGAGGTTAAGAACACTCACTGTTCTTCCTGAAGTCCTGAGTTCAATTCCCACAAGTTCAAAACCACAAGGTTGCTTACAACCATCTGTGATGACATCTGGTACCCTCTTCTGTATACTATATACATAATAAATAAATAAATCTTTAAAAAAAAAGAGCACTGAATCAATATTGTTAGTCTGTATTTTTTTATTGGGGAATTGGGTCTATTGATTTGGGGAAATATCAATTACTTATAATTGTTAACTCCTGTTATTTTGTTGTAGTTTTTGATGACACCATCAACAGTGTGTGTGTGTGTGTGTGTGTGTGTGTGTGTGTGTGTGTTTTCCTTTTTTGGATTATGCTGGCATGAGATTATTTATTGCCTGTACATTTGTTGTGTAATTAACTTCTTTGGGTTGAAATTTTTCTTCTGTAGATCTACAGTTGTGGATTGATATTGCTTAAGTTTTACTACAATGGTATATCTTGTTTTTTTCTTCTTGAGTAATTAAAAGATTTACTGGATCTGCCTAGTAGTCTGTGCTAGAATTTGTGGTCTGCAACATAAGAAGTAAATTAAACTGCAACTTTATTTTTATCTTCATGTTCCTAAATCGCAGTGATACATATGTTCAAGACTTAGCTAAATTGATATGCTTTTGTTCCATTCCTCACTTTTATTTTTTTATGTTTTGCTTCCCATAGCAAAAGTAAATGTAGACAATAATTTTTAGAAAAGTGTTTAATCTTCATATCAAAATATTACACTGAATATTGATATCTATGATTTATGCATGGTAAATGACAAAATTATTTCTAGGCTGAATTCTAAAGCTTAATACAAGTTAATTAGTAATAATTACAGGACACGTTTCAGTAGTAATAATATTGTTTTTAACTTATATCTGTACATATTTAACCACTATCTGGATGTTAATGCCTGAAAACCCAGTGAATTGCTTACACTAAAAATGTGTTGACAAAAGAAAAGTGAGATGAATTTTCAGCTTATACTATAAATACCCATTTGCTGATGGATCCTTGGCAAGCGACTAGTTCAGCTGTGTCCTCTGAGTCCTGTTGACATGGAAGAATGTGCCAGAGTCAACACTGGACCTGTTACCAATCTCTGCAGTAACATTCTCCATAATGCTCTAATTTTCCGAGACAAATTTTAGACCCCATCCTCACAGCTAAAGGGGACACAATAACCTCTGCTAAGCAGTAACTGACAAGTCACCTCCTGGTGTCTCTGCCTCACTGAACCTCATTAAATATAAAATAAATGACAATATATGTTTTCAGATATGTTAGTTTTGTTCACAATCCACTAAAATGAATTATGCATTTTCTTCTTAAATCTGATCAATAAAAAGAGAATGTCACTTTATTTAATTATGATGACATCTATTTCCAAAGGGAAAAAAAACACAAAAAATACTTTTAGAAGTCATTTTTGGTGATGAAATAATTTTTGCCTTTTAAATGGATAAAACTTTCAATGATGAAGATCAAGTGAATGACATAAAGAACAATAGTCATGACAATTTAAATTTAATGCACCATAAAACACAGGGACAGACACAATTGCTCCACACAGAGAAAGATCACATGCATTAGAATGTGCACCATGCAGTTGATTCAGCAGTAACTTCAGTCTGCTGTTACAGCTTTACACTGACCATAGCGTGGCAAAGAATGAGTGAGGCTATAAACTATATTTATAAAATAAGCATTGTACCAGATCTGGCCCATTAACTACAGTTTTGCAACTTCTCTCTATTAAATTTGGTGGTTTAAATTTGATGTTCAAAACTATATTTTTAAAAGGACATAGGACACTTTTAAGTAATTATTGTTATTTAACAGATGTTTCTTCAAAATTAATATGTTCTCTTATTAGCAAATAATTACATTATAGAATAAAACATCAAAAATTTGAGTTATATTTTATTATTTTGTACATAACATGCTAGATATATTTTTTTGTCTTTGAATCAAGTTTAAAATGAATATGAACACCTAGGAAGCAGTATGATGACATTGACCAGAAGAAAAATTGATAGCCATTCACCAAGTAGACGATAGGATTCATATCTATTATCTAACAGTCAGATTGATTATTACAACAGTTCAGCCTGCTGTAGTGATCAGATTTCTCATGCTAAGCTGTGTTTGTTATGCCACAAAGGAGACAACCTGTTCCTGATTCCCTTTGTGAATGTCAAAGGCAAATCTATTTTTTTCTGTATTCAGAAAGGCAGCAGACTCTTGAACAAACAACTGCTCATCATTTCAGGAGCTTTTGAGCAAAAAATCAAGGTAGATGAATATTTTGACTCAATCATCACAAACAAAATTATTCCTTCATTGTGGATTCTCTACACCTCTCTTTCAAAGCCTGAGATGTCACAGTGAAATGAGACAATAGTGAACAAAAAGAACCAGGTGCTTTTTGTCATCTGTGTTGTGACTTGTGTCTTGAGAGGATAATTTATGTCTAAATATTAAATAAATTTTATTTCAGCAACCAAAGCTGTGTTTACTTTTGAAAAACATATGACATAGTAGAAAACTGACTTCTCCTATTTTCTTTCTGACCTGCTCTGTATCTTTGTAGTGTCTGGCATGAAGCAGATGTTATTCTACAGAACCAAAGAAGGATAGGGACATATAGATTGAATAGTCTCTATTAGACACTAAGAAGAACTGTCGGCATCGGTCAGCAATCACCCATGTGCCCTGCTGATGTTTTCTACTGACAAGCCAAGAGTGCATATAAAGCTCTCAGAAATATGAATCACTGTTTTGGGGAAGAAATGTGCCAGTATGCTTCTTAAACGTAATGTGTTAGCCACACTGGAAAAGATTTTCATAGATACTATTATGCCTAGACATCATACTTTGTAAAGTGCCAGAAAGATACTTCTGTGTGATTTCCACATAATCATAAAACTGGGCTTCAAAAGAAATGCCTAATCTTTATTAGAAGTTAAGAGTTTCTGTACATATTTCTTGGACCTAAAGAGATAGTTCAGAAGTTAAGAGCCCTTGTTGCTTTTGTGAAGAACCAGATTCAGTTCCTAACACTCATGTGGTGGCTTAAAAGTCCCTGTAAATACAGTTCCAGTGGCTCCAGCACCTTTCTATGGTCTCAGTTGGCCTCAGGTGTATGCATGGTACACACATATATATGCAGATAAATATTAACACAAATATAAAATACCAAAAAAATTAATTTACAAATGAGCTGATGAAGTTAAAGCTTTTCCAGCAGAGGCATATGAAGAAAGGTCATGCTTATTAATTAGTTTACTGTAACACAATAATAGGTTTCTCTGCCAATGCAGTAAGCCAGATCAAGCTTAACTGAAAAAGTGAAAAAACAGGTTTCCTTGAGCAAAGCAACTCCTGGGTAAGTACTCCAGCCCCAGAGATTAGGACTGAAGAAGTTAAATGCACCCAAACCAAAATAGGGAGCTTTTATAGCCTCTAGGCTAGGAGTTATGATGTGTCTACTATACAGCTGGGCTTGTGCCCAAGTATAGTTAAAAAGAAAACTGAATGCGTTAGGTACATTCTTAGGCTTCTGGCAACTTTAGGGGAGGAGCTGCTGTAGCACAAAGATTTCAGAACTGGGCTTTTTGGTGTTTTTCTTTATTGGAGATTCTCTGAGAGGGTGGTGTATGGAGAGAGAGAAATAGTGCTTTCTGGTTCAAACAGGAAGGAGTAAACTGGAGGTTCCAGCAAACACTCATAACAAAGGAACTCCAGCGAAAGCAATGAGTAGATATACTTCAGAAAGTTCCAGACATTTCTGCAATAAATAAAACAGCCCAGAAGGTTCCAGATGGCTCTCAAGGAAAAAAAAAAACCAACCAGTAGATTGTCACTATACTTTGTTCACACATTACAGATTACAGAGGAGTCACCAGCCAATCTGGTTGTTCTACAAAAGATTCACAGACATTGATAATTTCATCATCTCATTTAAACTTCATGTTATGTGCATTATAATCAATTCTCATATATACACATATAAAATGTATACAACCTAGCTGATCCTGTGGATATGAGTTAAACACTCTGTTGTATATCTGTTTAAACTATGGAACATTATTTCTTTTTGTAAGTGCAGTGGTAGGTGTCAAGCAAGAACTGCCTGAAGAAAATATCACCATTTAAACATGAATGAGCATGTTGCCCAGAAGGTAGTCCCAGAACCACCACCAATTTTGAATCACATCTCTGTATGAGTTATTTAACTCATTGATGTTACAAAATGTAAATGTAAGAAAAATCAGGATTTGTTTTGGCTCAGTGTGTATTAGTTACCTTTACATTGCTGTGATAAAATATCCTCACAAAAGCAACTTGAGGATAAATGTTTTGTTTTGGTTTGTGTTTCTGGATGAATACAGTCCATCATAGCGAGGTAGACATGGCAAAAATAAGAAAAAAAATATGGCAGAAGGAGCAAAGAGCTTGCTGATCATATTTTATCCACACATAGGAAGCAGAGAGAGAGAAAAAAAAATAAACAGAAACTGAGACAGGTTGTAGACCTTCAACTCCCAGTGATTTATTTCCTTTACCAAGGGTGTATCTTCTAAAGGTTTTATAATCTTGCAAAATAGGACCAAACTGGGGATCAAATACTTGAGCCTATGTAAGACCTTCCTTATTCAAATCACCATACAGATGAAGAAAGGGTGCTGTCACTTGTGTGAAGGGGTGTGGAGGCAGGAGTATAAAGTGGCTGGTCACATTGCATCTGCAATATAAAAGCAGAACAAAATTAATATTAATGTTCAACTCTTTTTTTTTGCCTTTTTAATGAGCTCAGGACCCCAGTATATGGGATGATGCCATCCACATTCATAGTGAATGTTCTCTTATCCATTAAACCTCTCTGGTTATTTTATTAAAGACAGGCACAGAGATGTCTCTCCTAGATGATTACAAATCAAATCAAGTTGAAAGTAAACATTAACTAGTTGTGGTGATTTGAAAAACAATGAGCCCCATGGGTACATAGATTCAAATGTTTGGTCACCAGAGAGTGACACTGTTTGAAGGGATTAAGAGGCATGGCTTGTTGGAGAATGTGTCCCTGGGGGGTGGATGGTCTTTGAGGTTTCTAGGTCCCAGTGGCTGGCTCTCTCTTCCTGATGCCTGCGGATCTAGATGTATACATCTCAGCTGCTTCAGCACCATGACTTTGTATGCCATGATTTCTGTCATGATAAGAATGGACTAAGTCTCTGAACTGTAAGTCCCCAATTAAATGTTTTCTCATTATCAGAATTTCCATAGTCATCATGTCTCTTCATAGCAACAAAACACTGATTAAGGGAAAGTTGGTACCTACTAGGTATTACCGTGACAAGCTCAGTCATATTTCTTTTTTGACTAAGAAACCATCACAATCTCCATAAACGTCATCAGAAGTAACACTATGATGTTGCTACAAATTAATCCATCTTATGTCAGTTCTTCCAACATCACAAGGAAGAAAAATTCAGATTTCTCATATTCAGTGATGCAGAGTAAACACTGAACATTTTGATGACTAAGCCAAACAGTGGTAGGAAGTAGAAGAAAAGAAAAGTGAAATCCTATCAGTCAATACAAAATAAGTGAAACAAAAAAGGGTTCAGTCTATATTGGGTGTTCTACTTGTTACAATACAGATCACAAAAGGTAGGCTTCTGCAGGACCCAGAATTAATGAAAACAACTATTCACTTCCATGGCCAGCCATACACTACTCTTGAGAAACAGAATTTTGAGTTGTAAAATGAATAATTCTTTATTTCAACATACTGATCAACTCAGCAAACTGACAATTATAACAGAAACATATGCTAAGTTGTTCTGTATTATTTACTCACTGGTCCAAAAATTACTCTAGCATTACACACTTATGTGAGATACTCCATAAGCTGCTCCATAGTTAAAGTATGTGCAAAAAAATAAGAGCCTCTTATTAATTATGTGGATACTATACTGTTTCTGGGATTTATTTCTCTATTTAACAAATAATTATACAACAATTTTTCTTCCATATTACTATATTCTGACTATATAATCTTCATAAAAACAAAACAGGGATGCTTCTATATCAAGTAAAGAGACTAATGTCTTGTTACCTATCAAGAACAACACAGTTTATATGAGGGTTAAAATATTCATCATTTGCAATCAAATTATAAATTCTGTTGAGGTCCACTATGCATAGATATCTACAGAGTCCTCTATGCAGTATGTCTCATTGATTACAGATACTGATCCACAGAACAACAAAAACTATGTCAACACTAACCTTGAGTTATTTAAATAATTATTTCATAAAAATTGTTGTTAATCAAGTATTATGCAATCATTTTCATACTACAAAGATGGAAATCAGTCTTTTTGGACAAGTGAATAAAGAACATACATTTTAAAATAAGCTTCAAGTATCTCCTCTATCAACTGGTCTCAGCAGGAACTAGTTAACAATTGGT
Organism: Sigmodon hispidus; assembly: GCA_004025045.1. Classification (NCBI taxonomy): domain Eukaryota; kingdom Metazoa; phylum Chordata; class Mammalia; order Rodentia; family Cricetidae; genus Sigmodon; species Sigmodon hispidus. The sequence continues at coordinate 7,012 of PVIH01014473.1, read as the reverse complement.
ATATAATTCTGCCTTCTCTTCAAACATGGATGCCATTTGTTCATAAATAAAGGTAAAAATCCTGACTTTTTAAAACTCATATTCTCTAAAAAGCAAGAGGAATGTTCTTTATTAACTGATAAAACCCTAGCTTGTATATTCACCTTGATGTCATCTTACCACTTGAAAGGGTTAATCTATAATGGAGCCTTCTGGCAGACCAATATTTCCCTCAAATTGGATTTCTCTAATCCCTGAACTGTGACCAGAAAAAACTTCAGCCTGGAAAATTGATTTCTCAACTGTACTTCCTGAGGACTTGCAATGGCCACAAGGTAAAAGAAACAATAATTCTTCTTTGTCCACTATGCTGACAAAGTCAATTCACATGACATTTTATATTCCAGAACACAAGTGAGAAATGGTCTTATAATTAGTTACCTCTTCATAGTTAAGATTGTGTTCACCAAGGGTTTTAATGTACCATTTGGCTAGTATCATAGACAAGTATTGTATTCATTGTGAGTTCTTATAGTTTTGCTCAATAAATATTGAACTTCTTGGACATAGAATCTTCAAACGCAAGAAAAAGGGAGAGTAAAATATAGATGGTGTTAGCCTGACTCTACACATAAAGACAAATACAACACAGGTCTGGTCCCCAAGGATATGTAACTCTGCCAGTATTTTCTGTGAGCTTCTGTGTCAGTAGGTTAAGGTTTGTGCTATGGTGTATTACCCTGTGTGAACAGACAGACAAGATATATTTCTCCACTCATAAGGATGATGCTGTTGAATCACACCAATTTCAATGTGATCCCTAAAAACTGTAAAAAGGTAGGAGCAGAAAACTGAATACACAAAACCATCCTCTGACTTCCAGATGTATACTACAGCAAAGGTATGCCCTCTCCATTGACAATGCACACACGTAAAGGTACATGCATTAAAAATAATAAGTTATTTTTAATCTAAGTAAGCTTATACTATATGCAATAAAGTGGCTGCTATTTAATCTTAATATCATAGTTAATAGCTTATATTTTAGGATAAATTGTAACATAACATTAAGAAATAAAAAAAAAAAAAAACCCTCTGGATGGTGGTGGTGTACATCTTTAATCTCAGCATTCAGAAGGCAGAAGCAGATGGATCTCCAAAGTTGAGGCCAGACTGGTCTACAGAGCAAGTTTCAGGACAGCTAGGGTTACTCAGAGAAATACTGTCTATAAATAAATAAGTATTTAAATGATTTTAATTGCCTATGCCTGTGCATTTCTCTTTCAAAACTACATTATTTTAGGCTGTGAGAAAACTGACTCATATTTCTTTGACAATTCTAGAAACAAAGGGCTTTTATTTTCTTCAATCTCCTCTTGCATTTTTTTTCCTAGTTCTTCCCATTTTTTGTTTTCCTTTGTTCCTTGTTTTTGTTTTTGGGTTTTTGTTTGTTTGTTTGTAGACAATTCATCAGGAAGAAATTTCCTTAAGAACATGAACATATGGAACTTGGAACTATTAATTAACACATATTTACATTTTTATCTTTCTCACCTTTTATTAGTTATTTTTACTTTTTCAATTTTTGCATTAGATTTTCTTGTCAAAAAATTAATAACTCCACAGCTCATTAACTGCAGTATTATTACTAACTTTCAAGCTATGGTGAAATTTAAAAGATTGTTTTCATATTGATCTAGGTATATAGTACTGGATACTAGGCAATTAATGAAGTTTTCTCTCTATAAGTTTATAGGTGCTTATAGATAAGATATATAAAATTTATGTGAAGTATACTGTGGTAATACTAGCCAGAAGAACAAATTTATCTTTCATAAATAATTCCATTGTTTGTTTCTTTCACACTTAAAATATGTCTGTGATAGACATATAATTGTCCTATTATTCTTACAGAATTCTTATGTAGCAGGATAGCTTATGATTCATTACACAACTTGGAAAATCCAGAAACACGTGATCCTTCTGCCTCTACTTTTAAAGTCTACTTTTACAGGTTTCTATTTCTGTTTTAAAACATAACCAAAATCAGGTTGGAAAAGAAAAGGCTTATTTGGCTTCCACTTCTCTATTGCAGTTTATCATCTCAGGAAGACAGAAAAGGAACTCAAATGGGGCCAGAACCTCAAGAAGAGACCTGATGCAGAGGCCATGAAGGGGTGCTTCTTACTGGCTTACTCTCCTGGCTTGTTTAATCTGCTTTCTTATAGAACCCAGAACCATCAACCCTGGGATTATACCACCCATGATCGGATGGGCACTCCCTTATCAACCACTAATTTTAAGAAAATGCCTTACAGATGAAATTTATAGAAGCATTTTCTTAATTGAGGTATCCCCATTTCAGTTGACTCTAGCTTGTGTCAAATTAACATAAAACCAGTCATGTCTCAAGTATTCATCACACATTGTATATGTGATACTGGAGATCAAGCCAAGGGCCTTATGCATGCTAGGCCAGCACCTACCAAATGAACTACAAATCAGAACCTAGAAATCACTAATTTCTTATTGATATGTACATTGTGATGTCTATGGTGTCATGCTCAATTAATATGTTAACCTTTTTATTTGACTTTTCCATGCATGTATAAGATGCATTATGTGTAGATTAGAGTAATGCACCAAACTATTATCTTAGGGTGGTACCACTGTTTTCTATTGGGACCATTCAATACTCTTTGTAGTGACTGTTTAAAAATATTCTTTCAATCATCAGTAAGCTCTATTTGTGCTGCAGTGATAAAGAAAGTTAGAAACTACATTCCACACATCAGTGTAGCTAGTAATCATTCTTTCTCCAATCTTCTTTTCCTCTGACAGTCTCTGATCCCTCGTAGCAATTATTCCACTTCTGTATATAATCCTCAGCTTTGAGTAATTTTCGAGCTCCTACATACTAGTCAGAACATGTAGTTTCTGCCTTTCTGTGATTGACTTATTTCACACAGAAGAATAATTATTTGATACTATCCAGATTTCTGAGTTCTGTTCCCTTAATAGCTAATATTCTGTTGCCCACATGTGCTACATGTTCTTTGTGTGCATCAGTTTTACAGATGCCTCAGCTGATTCTGGATTTTAGCTATTGTGAACAGCACAGCAAAAAGTAGGAAAGTCTAGTTACCTCTTCACTGTCCTGAGTTACTTCATGTTGGACATAAACCCAGATTGACATTTCTATAACAGATGGAAATTTGATGTCTACTCTTCTGTTTGCTGAAATGGACATGTTACATTTTATTCCCTGTACAGTGAATAGAAGCTCCTCTTTCTCTACAATCTTAACAGCATTTGTCTTTTGTTTCTTTGCCTTTTTGATAGTACCCATCTAACAGGGATAGTAATCTTTAATTTTTCATTGGTAGTTTCTTCAGCTGCTCCATAAGCACTACTGAAGTATCAATTAAGGCAGAAATTACATTCATCTAAAGTATTCTATTCTTTTAGGGTGGCAAATAGTAATGTTCTTGCAACATTAAACCTTTAGCTGTGAAATAAAATATATATATGTATATATATACACATATATACACATATACATATAAGTAGCTTCACTTAAATAAAATCTGGACTCTGCTGTGGCCTAAGCAGAAAGAAATGGTGGGAAATTTAATTTTATATGCCAGACAAACACATGAAAAACATAAATTAGTACAGATCTGAGGCCTGGACAGAGAATGTTTCTCAGAAAGGAGAGAATAATACAGTGTGTCGTGATTCAAAAAGCATGGCTATTGAAATGAGACTCCGAAGACCAGGGTCCACTTACAACACATCTTCAATATCTTGCCAGTTAAAATATTAAAGCTAACAGATCTCAGCCTGTAAAGCTCAGGAAAAGTGACACCATGCCTAAACTATTTGGAAAAATCAACCAGATTTTCTATGGCATAGAACTCTTTAAAAAGTATAGTAAGTATCTGATACCAGCTGGCAGGTGTTTTCACTTTCTCTATCAAATTAAAAAATTAAATGATATGAAAAGAGTTCAGTATAAAGTAGAGCTTTACCGCTGAGCATTACAGATTTCATGAGTGGTGAAGGGACCCTCGAGCCCACCTTGAATAAGTTTGAGATTCCACCTGTTTTCTTAGCTGGCATAACAGTGTCTATGATTCCTGTCTATAGGAGGAACTGGGTTTCTGTCTCTTTTCATGAGCTTATCAAAAACTTACGTTTTGATTGGCTAGAGAACGGATGCCCCACCCCAACCACCTCAGCTCTTTGTGTGAAAGACAGAGAGAGACCCATCACAAAGAAAGAAAATGGACTGTTTCAGGGACAAAAAAATCTTATAATTAAAAACAAAAATCCACAAGGAATTGAAAATTTACTGTATATTTCTGGAGAAAAATGCTATTTTACAAAATACAGTCAGAATCATCTAACTGACTCTCCTGTTTCTCATTTTTGGGTCCATGGCCTTGAACTGAATAAAACACAAACACCCTGAGTATTTTTTCAAGTAAAGCCTAAAGACAAATTTACCAATTCAAAACTCCATAGATGAGACAACGGATAAGGCATTACTGGGGCCTAAACTGGTAATGTGAAAGATAAAGTGTAAAAAACCTCATATTATTTAGGTCTAGAGAAAAATAAAGAAATGAACAGCACTAAGGGAAAATAGAATAGGAAAATTAAATATGAACTCAAAACACTTAATGTAAGAGTATCATTAGCTCCAGAGGAGAAATAAGAGCAGAAGGAGAAGAAACAAACAAGTATGAAGAAAAAGTGTCTATTGGTAGGTACAGGCCTTAGTCTGCAAATTCAAAGTCTCACTGAGGGCTAAATTAGTGAAAATATTTAACAATTGAAATACTCTACAAACTTTGGAACTTGTTCTATTTGAAAGAAAAATGTTGCAGAGACTCCAGGTAAAAATGTAGTTTAGCTAAAATGGAAACTACAGCCATATCATTATCTGAAATCTCACCTTCATTGTGGAGTAACAAGCAGTCAATGGAACACACACACACACACACACACACACACACACACACACACGGCCTATTAACGGACTCACTTGTCTCTTAGCAGCTGCCTTGACCTACTGTTGGAGAAAAATAGAAATTGACTTCAGAATGTATTCCCATATCCTATATGTCTTCCTTCCTGCTATGACTGCAGAAACTTGGATGCATTTTTCCACTCCATTATTCTGTTTTTTATCTAGGATTTTTGGATTTATAGACAGGAGCTGCTACTTGATGTGGCAGCTGCTTGCTGGAATCGGTAATTTCCTTGCTTTGCAGTGAGAGAAATTCCTGTTGTTTTCAGATTTCCATATTAATCTAAGTTCTATTTCACCAAAAGGCTAGTACCAATGAGAGCTGGAAGTCAGCTGTGAGATATCTTTCTTTGATTCTCTATGTAACTGAAACCTAGACCTAAGCTGAGTATCACTTGCTTGCTCCATCTAATAGAAAAGTTAACAGCAGGAGTTGGGCATGGTGGTACATACCCGTTATTCAAGTATTAAGAAGATAGAGACAAGAGGATCTGTAGTTCAAGTTCATTTTCAGCTGCGTAGTGAATTCTAGGCCAGCATGAGCCACAGGAGACACTGTCAAAACCAAAGAAAAACAAAAACAAAAAAACCGCAACAAGAAAGTAACAGCAGGAAAACCCCTTCTTAAAGGAAGACTTCATGTGGTATCTGGTCATCCACGCCTCTCAGCAATGATCATAAATAAGGGAATCCAGGCTGTTTATCTTCTACATGAATCAAGACCAGTATTGCTGCTTTGTGGGGATAATTTTACACAGCTGATGCTAGCCATCTGCAGACAACAGGAGCACAGAAGATCTACTCTGCATTAACATGGGTCCGAGCTATGTGCTAATATCTTACCTTATATTAGTTCTTTCTCCATAATAATAAAAACACCTAGCAAAAATCCCTACAAACACCTTTCAAAACAGTGTTTTGTGCCTGCCTGCCTTCTATTCTCCAGAGAAGCCTCCTACCTTTACTGCTACAGCCTGTGACTTTCCTATTTCCACAGTTCATCAATTTACCCCTAAGCTGCAGTCAGACTGGTCATGTCATGGTTCTTCACAAATAGTGTCAATGGTTACTATTGCTCTTAAGTTAAAGAACAAGTGTGCCTGGAGGTCCTGTTAATATCAATAAGGCTAATTAATTAATAACACATGTACACTATGCTAAACCCTTCCATATCCTAGCTTTCTAGTCTTCTCTGGAGTGATGGAATTATAACCATTTTATAAAAAGCAACAATAAGAGCAGATGAAACAACTTAGTAAGAGGTTGAACTATTATTTAGCTCTAAACCTATTTCTTCTCTTGACTGAGATCTCTCCATAATACCAAGGCTACTCATAGTGGGCTGCCCTATTTCTCTTGTTTATTTAATAAATATTGCAATTTTGATATGTAGACAAGTAGATGCTGTGCATGGATTTTTCCTTGATAGTCATGAGCTATATAACTACAAATAGGCAAATTGATTCATGAAAATCACATATCTGTCAAATTGGCACAGGAGTAGGCTCTCTATGGATAGTAAGCAAAAAGACTCCAAGGTAAAAGCTGTAAGTTGCTCACAATGTTTCAGTGAGAAAAGAAACTGTGGTTGAAAGGGTTATTAAGGACAATATGAAAGGTCTAGGGATCTGAGGAAGAAGAAAGGCTATGGCTGATATGGCATAATCAAGCTAGACAAATAAAAAGGGGAACAACACTCAGGGACAATGACAGCAATCCAGTGCCTCCACCCCCAAGACATTGGTATATATATGTATTTATATACAACATTATTATTACTTCTTTTATTCTTGTTTCTACTTATAACTGATTGTGTGATAAACACTGGATGGCTTCTAATAAGAAGTCTCCATTTATTTCAGAAAACACACCCTATATCATTCCATAGACATTGAGGTAACTAAGAATAGATGCAGCTATGGTAGCTGTGAGAGGTCAGAAGCTAAAAAAAAAAAAAAAAAAAAAAAAAAAAAAAAAAAAAAAAAAAAAAAAAAAAAA
>PVIH01014472.1:0-53655 GCA_004025045.1 Sigmodon hispidus | reverse complement strand
TTGGTGATTTTACATCATGTACCCCATCAAACTCAGTTATCAGTCATCTCAGATTCATATTCATGCTTATGGTCTCCCTATTTATAAAAACACCCATTCATGCTGATCATTTACTTATTAGAGCATAATTAGACTCCCTGTGGCCAGACACTTAAAGAAAGCAAGCCTTTCCTCACCCACATCCCTGCTAGAGGCCATCAGTGCAGAAGTGAAGAACTGTGTCATTTAGCTATGTTCTAGCCTTGAGCTCTTCTATACAATGACTTCTTTTTTTAAAAAAGTTCACTGATGAGTGAGTACATTCTCTGTTTATCTTTCTGGGTTTGTGATACCTTGCTCAGGAGGATATTCTCCAAATCCATTCATTTGCCTGCAAATTTAAGGATATTTTTTCTTACTCCTGAGTAGTACTCCATTGTGTAGGTGTACCACAGCTTGTTAATCCATTCTTCAGTTGAGGGGCATCTAGGTTGTCTCCAGGTTCTTGTTATTATGAATAATGTTGCTATAAACATAGTTGAGCTAATGCTTTTGGGGCGCCAATGTGTGTCTTTAGGATATATGCCTAAAAGTGGTATTGCTGGTTCCTTGGGGAGATTGATTCCCACTTTTCTGAGATACTGCCATACTGTATTCCAGAGTGGCTGAACAAGTTTACACTCCCACCAACAATAGAGGAGTTTTACTCTTGTTCCGCAACCTCTCCAGCATAGGCTATCATCTGTGTTTTTTTAGTATTATCCATTCTGACAGGTGTAAGGTGGTATCTCAAAGTTGTTTTGATTTGCATTTCTCAGATGGCTAAAGATGTTGAACACTTTTTCAGGTGCCTTTCAGCCATTTGTAATTCTGCTGAGAATTCCATTTTTAGTTCTGAACCCCATTTCAAGTTGGGTTATTAGGGATTTTGAGCTCTAGTTTCTTGAGTTCTCTCTATATATTACAGATCAATCCTCTGTCACTTGTAGGATTGGTAAAAATCGTTCCCATTCTGTAGGCTGTCCTTTTGTCTTGACTGTGTCGTTGGCTTTACAGAAGCTTCTCAGTTTCAGGGGGTCTCACTTGTTGATTGTTGTTCTTAGTGTCTGTGCTGCTAGTGTTATATTTTGAAAGTTGCTTCCTGTGCTAATGTGTTGGAGGGTATTTCCCACTTTCTTTTCTATCAAGTTCAGTGTAGCTGGGTTTATGTTGAGGTTTTTGTTCCACTTGCATTTGAGGCTTGTAGCAAGGTGATAGGTTTGGATCTATTTGCATTTTTCTATACAGTACCATCCAGTTATGCCAACACCATGTGTTGGAGATGCGATGTTTCTTCCAATGAATATTTTTTGCCTCTTTGTCAAGAATCAGGTGTTCATACGTATGTAAGTTAATGTCTGGGTCTTCAATTCGATTCCATTGATCCACAAGTCTGTTTTTATGCCAGTACCAGGCTGTTTTTAATACTGTAGCTCTATAGTATAAATTAAGTCAAGGGTGGTGGTAATTCCTGAGGTTCTTTTGTTGAGAAAAAAATGTTTTGGAGATCCTGGATTTCCTGTTATTCCAAGTAAAACTGAGTATTTTTCTTTCAAGGTCCTTAAAAACTGTATTGAGATTTTGATGGGAATTGCATGGAATCTGTAAATTGCTTTTGGTAGAATTGCCATTTTCACTATATTGATCCTACCTATCCAGGAACATGGGAGATTTTTTCATTTTCTGATATCCTCATCAATTTCTTTCTTCAGAGTTTTGAAGTTTTTTTGTCAAACAAATCTTATACTTCTTTGATTATACTTACTCCAAGGTACTTAATGCTATTTGCAGCTATATAAAAGGTGTTGTTTTTCTTATTTATTTTTCAGCCCTTTTATCTTTAGTGTATAGGAGAGCTACTGATTTCTTTGAGTTAATCTTGTAACCTGCTACATTGCTGAAGGTGTTTATCAGCTGTAGAAGTTCCCTGGTAGAATTTTGTGGGTCACTTATATATACAATCATATCATCTGCAAATAGAGATAGTTTCACTTCTTTCCCAATTTGTATCCCCTTAATCTACTTTTGTTCTTATTGCTTTAGCTAAAACTTTGAGAAGTATGTTGAGTAGATAAGAGGAGAGGGGACAGCCTTGTCTAGTTCCTCATTTTAGTGGAATTGCTTTGAGTTTTTCTCCATTTAGTTTGATGTTGGCTGATGCCTTTTTGTAAATCACCTTTATTATTATTAGATATTTTCCCTGTGTTCCTGATCTCTCCAGAACTTTTATCATAAAGGAATGTTGGATTTTGTCAATGACTTTTTCAGCATCTAAGGATATGATCATGTGGTTTTGTTCCTTTAGTTTCTTTAAATGACGGATAACGTTGTTCAGGTCTTGAAACTTTAGAACCACTTGCTTCTTCTGGTGGTGTTTTGTTGACCTTTGTATTGTTGTATGTATTTTTACACTAGCATCTGCATATTGTTTCCTCAATTCACTCTCAGTTAGTTCCTGATCAGCTCTTAGTGGGTTGTTGATCTGAGGGCTCTTAATTAGCTATGTGTTCAGAGTGTGGGCTGCTCTCATGAGATTGCAGTGCTATGATGTCTGTAGTCACCTCTTGACCTCTCACCTGTCAGCTGAGCACGTAGGGATTCTGCTGCTTTCCTGCTACTATTAGGCCTGCTGTGTTCTGAGCAGAGTGTGTTTTGCGCCAAAGCTGAGTGCCTGTTCCAGGGCCTGGGTTCAGGCAGGGGAAGTCAGCTTTTGACCTCTGACCTCTCAGCTGTGCACCTAGGGTCTTGGCTGTTTTTCTCCTGCTAATACATCAGCTGTGGATTGAGTGGATTGGGTTCTGCCCCTCCCAGGGAGAGGAGTTCACTGCCTGAACTCTTACCTCTCAGCCCAGGGATTCTGCTGTTACCCTTGCTGCGCTATTATGCCAGCAGTGTTCTGGGGAGCCTGTGTTTCATGCTGAAGCTAAGTGCTCATTCCAGGGCCTAGGTTCAAGTGGCAGAAGTCCTTTTGTTGTTGTTGTTACTGGAGCTTCTATTTCCTTGATTCATGTCTTTTTAAGAGTCCTCTATCTCCTTGATTTGTGACTTTTCAGGAGTCTTCATCACAGTCTCTACATCTATCATTGCCACAGAGAACACTACACAAAAATCAGAAGTTATTCTGCACTGTATTTCAAATTTGGACAACTAATATCCATTCACTCTTTTAGTCTTGCCAAACTCCATTTTCATTCAAAACAACACAAGAGTCAAACAAACCTGGAAACTAAACAGATCTTCAAAGAATACTAATAAATCTCATGACATTTGTAGATGGAGGTTCATTATGCCCTACTCACACTGTCTCTCATAATAATAATAATCCTAATGATTTCTCTGATGTTAACCAATGCAGTTCCAAGAGGATGAACTATAACACACACACACACACACACACACATTGCCATAGTTGTCCTCTATCTGAGAGAGAGCAGCCTGGTTTGGGGAACTTATGTTTTACTCTGTTTACACATTGTTCTGATCACAGGTGCTGGAGGACCTGTATATATGCCTGTCTTCCCTAGCTACCTACATAAACAGATTAATGCTTTTCTAAACTACTCAAATCAAACTATTTCTTTAACAACCCAGTCTTTTAAAAGAAACATAATTCTTCTTTATCCCCTCCTTGTTGGTGCTTCCTCTACCTCTCTTGGACAGCCAACAAGGCATTTTCCAGTTTTCATTTAAAAAAAAAACCCAAAAAACCTTGACTTCTACTTTGGGGTTTCTTGTTCTTCTTTTATTGATTTTTGGGAATTTCACATCATGCAACCCAATCGTACCCATTTCCTAGTTCTTCTGTATCTGCCACCCTACCTTTGTGAAACCTCCTTCTACAAGTTCCCTCAAAATGAAAATTAAAAACAAACAAACAACAACAAAACAAAGTCCAATTTGTGTTATTCATATTCTCACTGGAATATAACCAAACTATCAAAAAGAACTGAATTTTTTTCCATTCCACAGCCCCCAGCAGAAACTATCAATGGTGGAGAGATAACTTCAGCATTCTTATCACACCTTTTATGCATTCTTCTTGATGATTTCCTGTCTAATCCATTGCTTTCCCTTTGGGGTAGTTGGGGTAAGAGGTATGGCTTGTCACAGATGCCTTCCATATCCCTCTTTCTAAACAGTGCAATCTGCATTCATCAATGTCACTGAAAAAGTAGCTTCCTTGCTCTTTACAGTCAGCAGGAATACTGATCATGGGCTTCCATGTGTTTTCTAGTGACAGCGCAGACCACAAACATGGCTCCAGGCTGCAGTTGAACTACTGACCCAGACAATGCCATTGGTAGCACTCAGGACCACAAACACCAATCTGAACCCAGATGGCAGCACAGGCCATTCACATTAAAATGGCCCTTGGAGTCAGAATGGCCTACAGACATCAACATGGATTCAAGGGGCAGCCCATGTCACAGATATTAGAATGTATTTTAGTAGTAACACGTGCCATGGACATCAACCATTGACACGGACCCCAGCTAAAGTAGGAACTTAGACTCAGACATGACCCTCATGGAGACTGTGTATCTGTGCTGAGATCCTTGCTCTGAACACATTCAATGACCTAAGACTGGCATGTGAAATTGGCACAATGAAGAAATTTTGACTGACCCCTGTTTCAAACAAGTAGCCACAATAGCTTGAGCTGGTTTTTATTTATACAATTTCAATAATTTGCATGAACAGTCTTACAATCAGATTTGTCTAAGTTTCTAATAATTGTTATGTTAATTGTCAATTTGTTCATTTACCTCATTCCCCTTCTGTCCCCCAACTTTCCCAGTAATCATTATGTTCTGACTTAATGTCAGAAGCATAAGCAGTGTTGCAAGTGACAAAGGATGTTTTTCTAACTAGGCACACCTACAGGTAGAACAGTATGTCCAGTTAGCAGCATTTGCAGTTACAATGTCATGCAAAGTAAAAGAGAATTTTGCCTCTAGTGGTTAATGTTTACTTCTGGTCAATCTAAGTTCTCACAATTAACTCATCAGCCAAATCTGAATCAATTCATTCTTCACTCTGTACTCCTCTATCTCCTATGGGGGATATACCAGGTTTTCTCCTATCATCCTATAAACTACATGACTTAAAAGCTTACTCTTATTAGTTGGCATTTCTTATTTCTTATTCTCATGTTCTCTTCCTCTTAGCTTCATACAGTTTTGGCACAGCTATTAGAAATGAAGGCATTGTAAATTCCTATAATTCTACTTCATTCTCTGTTCCTAGACTGTTCCCATTAACTCTTGATATCATCTATTTATTTGCATTTCTCCCAGGCGCTTGTGGTTAAAATCATTTTCTCCAGAACAGTTATGCAAATTTGTAATGTCATGCATGAACTACTGTGATTCTAAGCTGGCTAGCTACAAGGTGCAATGGAAAGAGAAAGGTAACATCTTGTTCTTAAGAATCCTGAATTCATAGTCACACTTGAAACATCAAAGGCTTTAGGAGCTGAATAGGCCCACTGTGTATTTTTAACAATACCCCCTCTGGCTCACCCAGAGGAGAGTCATCAGGGCGAAGTTTTTCTAATGCAACATCTTTCTTATCCATAGCTCTAAGAAAATAAAACTAGAAGCAGCTAGCAATATGATTTGAATAAGGAAAGCAAGGAGAGCAGGTAACACATGTGTTTCTGGAGTTGTGCTCAGAATTATGCAGTAAACTATCCTTTGGCCTTGTCAAAAATGGGTCAGATTCTCCCAAGCCTTGCCTCAAGGAGAATTTGTTCATGCTATCCTCAAGCCTTGTTCCCTGAGGAAGTCACATGGATTCTGGAAGATCTGGTCATTACCATGGCCTCAGGTTGCAGTATGACGCATGGACATCAAGATTGCATGAGACAGCAGCCTGAACATCCACATCACTTTTAGTGGCAAAATGAAACACAGGTCCCAAATGATTGGGCCTAGACTTTGTCCTTGGAAGTAGCAAGGATCTCTGGATATGACCGTGGGCTCAGATTTCACTCTAGACCACTCTCATCAGCCTGGCCCTCATAGTAATAGCATCTCTTGTTCTCTTCTTTCCACAGTGCATGAACTGCTCCACTTCTTTACATCGTTCTTTTTACCACCACATACTTGCTTGCCTGCAGCAGGCAGATCCCTCACCTCATTGGGTTTTTCCTTTACTTATACTGACACTTCAAAAATAAAATATATACTAGAAATCAATGAGGACATTTTTGATTTTGAGCTATATTACAAGAAGACTTCTTTACTGCTCTAGATGACTTAAAAAAGCAACCAGGATCAATTAATTATTTACAATTGTAACAAAATTAACTCTTCCCATCCCCTAGTGCTTACTCAAAGAAACTTGCTAAACTCAGTAGCCCTGGCATATCAGCTACCTTTAATTCTCCATAGGCCCTGCTTCCTTATATTCTTCCAGTTGGTAACTTCTCACCAGACTTGACTAATGCAACATCACCATCACTATGTTTCTCCAATGGAATGCCTGTCTAGACTACCCTATAGAACATGATGATTCAGAAATTGTCCATTTTTCCAGCTTTCTTGCCTTCAGGTTGTCCAATTCTTCCCTAGGCTCCTTTGTTGGGGCTGAGAGAAACCTGATTTTCTGAGGCTAGGGAAGACTTCCAAAACCTATAGTCTCCCCATTCATAAATGATGCCCATCTCTACTTGTAGACTTTTAAACAACTCCATGTCTTACTGGTCCTTCCTCGAAACTAATACTTTCTGTCTAGTTCAGGAGAAACCTAAACTTGATTAGTCTTTCTTAATCAACTTCTAACCCTTCACCACCATATCCTTAGGGCATACCCTTTTCTTATTTCACAACAGAAAGGATAAACTCCACCTGGTAACCTGCTTCAGCCTTATTCCATTTCTTTCATACAAGATATGGCTGTTCTGTGTCTATGGATCCAGTGTCTAAATATGTCTGCCTAGTAAATGGACAGAGACATGTACCCTGATCATGCTCTTCCTAGGACTTTTATTATCTCTCTAGATATCCCACTCATCATGCTGGTCTCTACTCCAGTAAAAGCAAAGGGAGCTACCTATCCTCCTCATTTCCTTACTAGTAACTCTGGGCATGGGATGGATCTGGTAGGACAAAGTGTATTTTTATATCAGTCAATTTCTCTGTCTCATCATCTCTCAGAAAGCCTTAAAGGAATTTCCAAACATTGCAGCAACCCTTAAGATCAACACAACTCTCTGGTTGCAGTGATACTTGCTCCAAAACTATAGAAGGCTAGGTTTTATAACTGGTTCCAGTGGAAGAATTTGAGGTCCCCTATTGGAACAACACTGCTTTTACACCAACAAATCAAAACCGGTTCAGGACAGGGCCCAATAGTTCAGATAACCAGGCACTAAAATAGCAACAACTCTCATATTTCAGATAGACCCTTCCATCCCAATTTACCCTCTTTCACCTTATCATCTTTACATTTAAATTTTTATCTTGTCTTTAAAACTTATTACAGAAATTCCTTTTGGATTGCTTCACTGCTATCACTCAGTCCATCACACAAGACAAAGTAAAAACCATACTTCTCTTAGTATTACTTTAGATCCTATGCCCATTCCACCAGCAACAAGTAGACTGACAGAAAAAAAAAAACCAACCACCTTCTGTTTTTTATATATAAAGGTCCTTAATAAAGGACCATATGGCCCCTCCCCACAAAAACCAAAAAAAAAAAACAAACAAAAAACAAAAAACCCAAGGCCCTAAACTGAGATCAAAGTTCCAGGAAGTCAGCTATTGTGAGTTGCACAAGAAAAGCAGCTGACCCTAATCCTTCCAGAGACTGCAGAAGCAAAGCAGCTGGCCTTACCCCAGACATCCAGTGGCTGCATAGAGACAACATAGCCTTCAGGGTATTTTTTTTAAAGTTTAACTAAGAAAAACAGCTAACTTGCACATTCTACCCCTAAGGAAACCTTCTTCCTCCTTCTCTATCCTTATCTACAAAACTCCATCAGCTTGAAACACGTAATCTCTGTTCTCTTGGACGCAAGTTATTATTCGCTGATCATGCTGTAGCCAAATCTGGAGATGTCATTTCCCTGGCATTAAATAAAGCTTGCTATAGCTGTTGATGTGGTCTAAATTCTCATTGTTTATTTTTTCTATATGTTTTATTCTTACATATTCTTTTTATTTTTTTTAGCAAATAAAGTTCTTTTTTTCCCATGTATCCCTTTGCTCTCCCTCCCTTCCCCTACCAATCCTTCTCTGTCTGCCTACAGCCTCCCTCCTCCTCCTCCTCCTCCTCCTCCTCCTCCTCCTCCTCCTCCATCCCCTCCCCCAAAAGAGCAAGAGGTCCCAAGGTGGATCAGCTCAATATCCACTACAGGCAGGTCAGATTTTCTCATCATAATGTCATGACTGGGTTAGATGTTCCTCTGGGGAGAATGAGCTGCGAAGTGCCAGTCCACATATAGAAACACAGTCTGAACTATGGAGTCCTTGTGGCTCCACATACTGCCCATGTCATTGGGCAGCTACCTGTCCTTGGAGGGCCTGGTTCCTTTTCTAGAACCTTCCCTAATAGCTGTTGTTAATTCAGTGAGCTCCAGAGAGCTCTAGGTAGTCATCACTGTGGGAGTTTTCCTCACAAGCCCTATTCTACATATTCTTACACTTAGACCTTTGGAGCTGGGTTGCAGGAAGAATGTGGGAGAGTTTGGAACACTTAGCTAGAAAATTCCTTGGATGTTGTAAGCATATTGTGACAGGATGTTGACCTTGGAATTTGGAAGACTAACACTGCTGAAAGAAATGCAGATGGTGGAGGTCCAGTTCATGAGCTGTCAAAAGGAAATAGAGTCCAGAAGAAACCTGCTAGAGGCCTTTCAAGTAATACTCTGTCAAAAAAATCTGACTACATTCTGCCTACTAAAAACTTTTCATGAGTAATTTTTGTGTGTGAGTGTTTACCTGCATGTATACCTTTGTGCCACACATATGCAGGACCTGAAGAGGCCATAATAGGGAAATTCCCCTGGAACTGGAGTTACAGACAGTTGTGTGAGTGTTAGGAATCGAACCTAAGTCTTCTGGGAGATCAGCCAGCCAGTGCTGAACTTTCTCTGGAGCTCCAATAAACTTTTCTGTTTACATTTATTTATGTGTGAATGGAGGGCAACTTGTGCGAGTCAGTTCTCTCCACCATAGCTAGAATTCAGATCAGATCCCCAGTAGATATGTTCACCCACTGAGCCATCTTGATGCCTGGCACCTGTTCTGAGAATTTGAGTGAAGGTGAATTTAGAAGAAATAGATTAATGTTCAGCAGTTAACATTTCAAGGCAGGCTAGTATTCTATCTATGATATGACACCTTCTTAGTGCTCTCATTTATGTCTATAGTAAAAAAGTCAAATGGGGCTGAAATAAGTAAACAGTGAACATTTTGTGGAGTAAAAGGGCTTGAGCAAGTTTTAAATTGCCACCAAGGTATTTGCTTAAAAGGTAGCTGTAATTGTTAAAAAGAAACCATCTGTTCAGCACTGGGACAATGAGAAAGGGACCCTAAACATAACACTGAACACATCAAAATTTCCAATTTATGAAAATGTAAATACATTTGAAAGGAGACCTAAACTGGGAATTATTAAAGAAGATATTTCATGTTCCTTGAATGCAAGACCCTAGAGAATGTTTGCCAGGAACAACACATGAAGCTTACCATAAAAGCAGTTTGAGATACTCTGCCTGGATTCCCACTTAATAGTAGATGCTGGTAGCATTGTTAACATGTTACTGGGTCTGTGGGCATATAATATGCAAGATGATAAGGTTTATAGTAACTTACATCATGGTTTCAGAGAGCCATCAATGTTCAAGAAATGTGTTTCAATGTCTCAGTCCCTACAAAGAGGCCCTAAGAAACCAATCTAGAAGGCTTAACTTGAAATGTAGATTCCCAAGATATTGAAGATACCAGAACTATGCATAATACACTGATCTGTAGGCACTGGAGTAGAACTGATCTTGCAAAGAGGCAGAATATGTTCCTGGTAGGATAGCTGGAGGCATTGGCTTACTCAAGGGCTTTCAAGCCCAGATGATTCTATCATGCGTTACAGACACCTGAAATAGAGCTGTAGGATTTGGTGTTTGTCCTCCTGGGTTTTGATCTTGCTTTGGGTATTTCAGTCCTCACTATGCTCACATTCTTCTCTTTTGCAATGGGAATCTTTATTTTGTTCCCTTTTATTTTGGAAGTACGCAGCTTATTTTTTTTAAGTGCTCACAGTTAAAAACCTCAAGTTTTAGATGATACTTGAATTTTGTTGAAACTGTTAAAGGAACCTTTGATGTTGGACTGAATACATTTGCATTATAAGATGGTTCTGAGCTTACCAGGGCAAAGAATGAAAGGCTCTAGCTTAAAACTGATGTGTTTGGTTATCAAATTGATGGAGTAGAATTGTGATGTTTAGTATTGATTGTCAAGTTGACAAGATCTAGAATCACCTATGCGATAAGCCTCTGGGAATATCTAGGGTGATTTTTTAAATATGATAGTCTCTAGCCACATGTGGGAAAAATTTTATACATTAAGTTATATTTTGGCCTGTCTATGAAGGGTCATTTAGATTCAGTTAATTGAGGTAGGAAAACCCACCCTGTATGTCAGTATTATGATGCTATGGGCTGATATGTGAAACATCATTAAAAAAAAGAAAATGATCTGAGTACAAGCATTTCACTATGCTTTATTTCCTGACTGTACTCACAATGTGACCAGTTACTGCATATTCTTGCTGCAACTGTACATTCCTGCTGCAATGTGTCAGTCATACTAATGGACAACACTCTCATACTGTGAACTAAAATAAATGCCTCCATCCCTAAGTTGCTTTCTTGGGGTACTTTTTTTATAGCACTACAAAAAGTAACTAGTGTACTAGGTGAATTAAAATAAAAAAGAAAACATTTGTGACTAATTTGTGGGTTTAAATTCTGCATTCAAGTTGTTATCAGGGCCATAATTTCTGAAATCTCTAGTACTTTTTTTGCCTCTTTTAATTTCTAGTGTTTATTGTGCTGCTACTCCTTGGTATTTCTTAGCTGTGGATGCATCATTTTTATTAGTTTGTCATTTTGGAAGTACTGGAGATAGAATAAAGAATCCTGAGCATGCCAGACAAGCACACTGTCCGTGTGAGCTGCATCTTGAACCTCAGTGGCTTCAGTCTTTGTCTCTACCTTCACGTTGTAGTTGTAATCTCATTTGACTATATGTCCATTTTTTCTTCTTCTAATGTGAATATCATTCACTGGACTAATATCTTTTCTAATAAAGTAGGACTTTAGGTTGATTACTACTGTGAAGATTCTGTTATTTAAATTAAGACACACTTATAGGTTTTGGGCAGATGTTAACTCATAAGAGCTTTAAACTAAAGTTCTCAGAAAGAAAAAAAAAACCTGTATGTTAGAGAATATAAAACACAGAGTGGCTGACTCAAACTTCTCAATTGTGGAGAACTGGAATGTTGCAGACTCAAAGCCAGAATTTTCTTAACATGTCTCTAGTGCTCATAATAGTCATTTAGTGCCAACCTTTTGTCACTGACCTAACTCCTTCTAACTACAAAGTAAAGCCATTGGAATGCAATTAATTGACAGAACACAAGGTTCTAGAAATATAAAAGCTAAGAATGTGATAATATAACATTTGAAATCCATAGTAGCATTTTTCTGGTTTTGACGTAGCCTGCCTACACAATGCTCCTTTTTTATTATTATTATGAATAAAGAAGTCACATTTTCTATCCCTGTATATCCTTATTCAAGGTCCCTTCCCCCTCCCACAACATCAGGTTATTCTCTCTTCTCCACATCTCCCCATTCCCTCCATGGTCAAGCAGTCCCAAGGTTCCACGGTCCCAATATTGCTTAGTTCAGCCTCCACTCCTGGCAAATCCAGTTTTCTCCCCCCAACATCAAGACTGAGTGAGGTGTTCCTCTAGGAGGAGTGGGATCCACAGAGTCAGTTCAAGCACAATGCTCCTTCTAATGAATTTCTGGATTTCTGTGGAGAGCAACTGTAACGGTTTACACAACCACTTTTGTTGGTGCATGCTGTTTGAGATAACCTGGATCTGTATTCCCAGGTCACAGTCATTCAAATTTGGCACAGAATAAATTAAGTCATTCTTTTTGAGGTAAGAAATATGTTTTGCCCAAAGAAAACATACTAAATTATATAGAGATTCTGGAATGACAACTGATTAATACTGGGAAAATTAGTCTGGATATTTCACTTGGGTCATCTAGCACTTTGTACTGTTGTCAAGACTCTAGAGTAACCTGAATATTTGATTAACTTTAAAATATTTGAATAGTCCAAGATATGAAAATAAATAAATAAATAAATAAATACCACAAAAAAAGAAATGCTCCATTTCTAAAAATCAGCAAGTTTATTGTTGTGACTCTCTTCATCTCTCCTCTCGGGTGGGGAAGAGAGGAAGTAGGGGAATACTTGAGAGCAGGATGTGAGAAAGAACAACATGGGCTCTGTGCCTTAACAGGGTCATTTGCAGAAGGGAAATAAGATTGTTCTTAAGCCAAAGGCGCATTTTCTCAGTACTACAAGCTTTACTGCGAACTGACAACTTTTGGGCCCTAGGCAGGGTGCCTGAAATGTTTTCTTCATTTAAAAGTTAGCCTTCAAAGTTTACATAAGTACACCAGGAAAGTAATGCCAAGTTGCTCCTTTCCCTTGTTGTGGCTCTAACATTCTCAAGTCCTCTGAACTCTTGGGCTCAGTAAAAAAGTGCCTGGTGAGTGTTACACCTTGTCTTCCTATCCCACTCTATGACTAGAGAAGAGCTCAAGTGGAACCTGTCTGAGATATGAAAATCACTAATGTTTCCATTTCTCCACTGTTGTTAGTGTGTTTTAGTAAAGATTGTTTATGTACATCGTAAAAAAAAATTGAACAAAATGTTGTTGTGGAGTTCTCGATTGAGATTTTTGCTACTGTCAACAAATATCAGCAGGGAAAATATGTATACAGTAAACGGAATAAGCCATGGGGTAGGAGATACTGGTAAGAGAAAGAGAAAAAACTCATTAGATTTTGTTTTAAGTTGCCAGTTTTTGTATCAAGAAGCTTTTCCTCCATCTTAGAAGTTTATTATTTTTATTATCTTTACTACCTAAATTTAGCGCCTCTCTCTGTGTTCATATCAGTGATCTGTCTAATGGCAAGTCCTTCAATTTGTTCTTAGCTTAAGAAATAATAATACATGGAGTTTTAACCTATTTGAAAAGTGGTAGCATTATAAAGGGATGGTGTATCACCTAATATTGGAAAAAAGATATATATGTAGTTCATAATAGGCCCAATTTCCTAGTGTCATACAGCACATTTATTTTACTGTATAAAGGTCTGTAGTGTTCTGAGTGAGAAAGGCCCCCATAGGTTTATATATTTGAATATTTGTTGCCTGGTTAGTAGTTATGTTTGCAAAGGATTAGACGATATGGCCTAGTTTGAGGAGGTATGTTACAGAGTATAGGCTTTGAGGTTTCAAAAACCCATAGCATTTCCAGTTAACTCTCTGGCTCCTGACAGTGCTCAGACATAAGCTCTCAGCTATGCTCTAGTGCTCTACATGCCTGCCTGTTGTCATACTCTCATGATGGTCATGGACTCTAACCCCCTGAAAGTATAAGCCCCAAACTAAATGCTTTCCCTTGTAAGTGGCCTTGGTCATAATGTTTTATTATAGCATTAGAAAAGAACTAAGATGATGCCTTTACCTTATCTACTGATAACACATTTTCTTTTTTTTTTCAAAATAAGAGATCAGAAACAAGTATTCTTGGAAAAGGAGACATTTATATAATGGTGTAAGTGAATTGTAACACATTTTGCCCTGGGAAAATATTTGGTTATTATTTGGTTTTCTAGTTACTATCCTTTTCTGTGAAGTAATACCATGACCAATATATCTCTTAATAAAAAAAAGCATTTAATTGGGGGTTTGCTTACAGTTTAAGGAGCTTAGCCCATTATCAGCATGGCAGAGAATGGTGAAAGGGAACATGGTAGCAGGGAAACATGCTGGTGTCTTCAGGTGTGGCGCAGGAGAAGCAGCTGAGAACTGCAACCTGATCCACAGGCAGTGAGCGAGACTGAGTCTAGCATGGCTTTTTAAAACCTCAAAGCCTATCCCAAGTGACACACTTCTTCCAACAAGGTCATACTTAATCCTAATTTTAACAAGGAGTTGGTAAGTATTCAAGTACATGAGCCTATAGGGACCATGCTTATTTAAACCACCACATTTGGTTATTTAGTTGTTTGTCTGTTCACTTATTTATTTACTGTTTGAGACAGTCTTAACTTATAACCCAAACTGACCTTAAACAGATGGCATTCCTGCTTTTGTTTTTGGAGTGCCAAAATGATAGTTGTATATTATCAACAGGGGAGAGGAGAGACAGACAGAAATATTTTTATTTTACATTATTAGGGGATGTTTCTACTTCACTGTAAAAGCAATCTGTATGTATATATTGATAACAGTTTAATTGTTCCTACTTGATCTTTGACCTCGATTGTGCTTAAGAAGAATGAGGGTGACCTTGGGAGTCCATAAATCTCCACTACTCATAAAGAGAGGGCAATAAAGGAAAAGTTCAGGAGATATTAAGAAGAGAAGAAAATAATACCATGGATTCCAGAGACAAGACTAACTATGTGATCAGAGGAACAAGAATAAATTTTGGAATGATTCTCTACGTTTTTTTTTGATGTCCTGTAATGTATGATAACTGACGATGGCCTGCAAGCATCAGTTTGGGGGTAGTTCCTCTTCTGGCTTTCCAAAAATGCTTGCCCCTGAGTGAAATAAATCTTAACTATTCAATTGGTGCCTTTGCTCTTTGGTGTTCATAATCACAGCCATCACAAACTGTAATATACAGGTTAGACTACCACACATGAGATAATTTGACACAAAATATATGCTTAATGATTTTTTTTTAAAAAAGTTTTTTTTTAAGACTTTATTTATTTATTTATTTGCCTTGGTATTTTGCCTGGAACTGGAACTACAGACAGTTGTTAGCTGCCATGTGGGTGCTGGGAATTGAACCCGGGTCCTCTGGAAGAGCAGACAGTGCTCTTAACCGCTGAGCCATCTCTCCAGCCCCGCTTAATGATTTTGTAAAATGAAATGAAAGGGTAGATGGAAAGGATACAAAACAGGCAGAATGGTAGTAGTGGCAAGGAATGGGGAACAAATATACACATGGTATTTTAGTTAGACTTCTGTTGCTGTGAAAAAACACTACGACTTACAGCAACTTGGAAAGAAAAAGGATTATCTTACTTACACTTGCATATCACAGTATATCAGTAGAGAAATTCAGAGCAGGAACTCGAGCCAGTAATCTGAGGCAGGAACTGAAATAGAAGCTATGAAGGAGTGCTGCTTACTGGCTAGTTTAACTTGATATCTTATATTATCCAGGTTTATCCACCCAGAGATTGTAAGGCACCCTTTGAATGGCCCCCGACTACATCAATCATTAAGGAAAGGAATACTCCACAAGCCAATCTGGTGAGAGTATTTTCTCAGTTGAGGTTCCCTCTTTCTAAATGACTCTATCTTGTGTCAAGTTGACATAAAAACTATCTAAAACATATGCTATAAATTGAATATGGTAAATCTCTACTAAAACTCATATTTTGAATCAAGTCTCCAAGTCGGGAGTGCTAAGTGGCAGTGCAGCCTTCTAGAAGCATGAGAATACAAAATAGTCTCAGTGTATTGTATCTCTTGTGTGACTTGGTTAGCTATTATAAATTTGGGGTCCCACTTTCCTCTACTGCACATGTCAAAATGCCTTTGAAAAATACTGAGTTGAAGTTATATAAAACCTTCCCCAGATATCAAGTAGATATTTTTTCTAAGGCAGCATTTTTGCTGGGGTAGCTCAGTGGTAAGGCACTTTTCTGGAATGTAGAAGGTACTGGATTCTATAGTATACCTAAACATTCAGGCAGGTTTATTTTTCTGGTTGAACTTATTAGCATCAACCTATTGAAGAATTAGAATACTGTTTACTTCCTTCATGTAGAAATGAAAGAACTGTTATGACACTACGAACAGTAATGGTAGGGTTTTAGCCATCCCCTGTACCTACTACAACTCTGCACAGTGCAAGGTGGCAATTTAGCTCTCTCTTTAGGGTACTAGAGGCTTAGCTTCCTGGTCTGATCTGGCTAGGCTTGATAAAATTACCTACTTATCTGGGGCAGAATAGATAGGTGAGGTGAATTAGCTGAGCTCAGATCAGCTGACTTTCTCAGATCAGCTAAGAATGTGTCTGTTATTTCCATGGATGTTCAGTTAAAGGAAGCTGAGAATGCATAGCAAGATGGTAGATTATTAGGCCATTATACCTATGTCTTTCATACAAAAAACATACTTGTTTTGGGACTTTTTTTCAGTGAATATTAATGGTTCTATATATGGGCCTAGAAGAGAACCAAATATAATTGTTCTACTAAAGGACCATAACAACAATTAAACAACTCCTAATGGCCTTCTACTATACCTATAAATTCGTGTTTCATTCAACCATAGTCAGAGAAATATCTTATAGTAGATGAGAACTAACATAGATACAACTGGAACATGTGCAGCACATAAGAGACCTTATAACAGTACTAAATGGGCTGTCTTCATTAAACCCCTCTTTTCAGGGCTCAGTGAACTATGTCAAAGGGAAGGCAAAAGGATTTTAAAAGCCATAGAGAATGTGTGATGCCAAAGAAAGTGTATTTCAGGCACAATGGGACTAATGTATGTATGAACTCAAAGAAACTGTGGCAGCATCCACAAGGCCCCCACAGTTTCAATCCAGATGAGTGGTCCCAGCATTGAGAGGGGAAACTGGAGATGAACCCTGAACCCTAAGTAAGAAGCTATCTCCAATCAACATTTGCTTTTAAAGGAACATTAGTTTTCTCAAATGGAGTCTCATTGAGTATATTAACCACATGTTAGGGTAGGGCATCATGCCCAGAGTATTTGGTCAACACAAAACAACTCAATGGCATTTTTGTAGTCTTCTTTCATATTTCTTTGGACATTTTTTGTCTTATTGGTCTTTTGCTTGCATATTTTGGTTTCCACTTTTGTGGTTTTGTGGGTTGAGTATGTTCCTTTTTTTAAGAGAGAGGAAAAAGGGGGGATGCAGTTAAGCAAATGAGAAGATATGGAACATCTGGAAGAAGTTTGAATGAGGAAGGGAAAAAGCATGATTGGAATATAATTTGTAAAAGGATTTTTCAATTAAAAATGTATAAGTACATAGATTTAGATAAAAGAAGTTATTTCATCTTCAAAGTTATGTATGCCATTTTCAGGCAAAAGTTTTCATTATATAATCATCACTACTAGGCAAAAGGACATGCAAAGAAAAGCAAAAACAAATAAAAACAGTTTAGTTCAAATTCTCAAGTATCTCATCTAGTCATCAACTTGCATAACTCCCAAGATCAAATTAGCTCTTACAGAATTGAGTTTATTGTCTTTATTTCACAATGGCCAGAACGATGTTCAGAAAGATCATAAAAACTGATCTGTGGCTGCAAAATGGCTCAGTAGTTAACAGTTTACATGGCCTACATGGCAATTCACAACTATCTGTAACTCTAGTTTCAGAAGTTCTCATATCTTCCTCTGGCCTCAGAAGACCCCACATATTCATAGTGCCATACATATGTTCAGGTAAAACATGCATACACACAAAATAATATTTTTGAAGCATAATTAATCTAAATCAAGTAGCTGATCACCAATGGTGTTAATATCACTAGTTTGTTAGGATCATAGCTTTTACCCTGTATCTCTAATGACTTATGCATGACCACCCACTTCAATATGTCTAATTAAACAAGCAAGTAATAGTGAAAAGTGGAGCAAGGAAATTTATTTAAAAGGGTCACATTGTAGAAACAAAGAAAGAACTCCCATAATTTCCCAGTCCTTCAGTGTTCTGACATGAAGCTTAGGTTTATTTTAGTTTTTTACCCTTCCTTCTATCTTTTCTTTTGTTTAGCTTTTCAGAATCCTTAATTGTCTCTCTAAAACTTCATCTCAAATCTTTTCTTGGTCAATCTTTTATTTCAGTAGTTTAATAATCAAAATGATAAGTACAAGTATCTTTGCTCTTGCCAAGTTGGTTGCATTGGGACTATAAGTGAGACACATGAAATTTTAGTTTTCTTTTTCATAATAAACTCTATCTCTCTCATATATTTTTCAAATATCAAATGTTAAATGTTCAATATGTAAGAGGGCACTTACATTAATATAAGACTTATTGTGGCCTTTTGATAATGATGACGCACATTCCATAGAAAGGAAGAAAAAAGGCAAAGACATTTTTAAATAATATTTTTATTATTTCTTTTAAATTTTTTATTAGTTCTTCGAAATTCTTCACAATGTATTTTGACCATGTTCACCCCTCACTTTTCCTAATCTTAACTGATTGATTCCCTTTCCTTCCCATCCAACTTCGTGTTCTTTTTTCTCAGTTTTCAATTTGCTGGTTATTCTCTAAAATGCCAAAGTTATTAGGGAAATTCCAGTTTTCCAGTTTTGGTATGGATTTAGTCTTGAAATACACAGAGCTCAAAATTTATCATTGATTCCATTTCAGAATCCTCTCATTCAATTGCTATACTAGCAAACCTTAACTTTTTAGGGAATTATCCTAGATGTTTTTTCAGTTGGATGAGTTATCTGAGCTCAAAAGAACTTTAAACCTTTGGTATTGGACAGGTTGGTTTGTCAGTATAGTAGTGGGGGAGAGATTGTTGGTAAGAAAATAAAACAAAAAACAAAAAAGCAAATATGCAGTCTCCAACTAAACCACTATAAGAAAATAGTTTATATTACAAGAAGTCAGCTGACTGGGCAGTAACTAGAGTATTGCTTGCAATGTGGGGCAATTGTAGAGTCTTTGATTTTGAAAAAAACTCCATTTATGGTTAAAACGACATTCTTTACAATTTCCTGCATATGATTCTTATTGTGTAAAGGAGTACTGTTCAGATTGTCCTCAGTATAGAATTATGGAAGGTTAATATGAGCCATTTGCAAATAACTTCCAGGTATGAAATATATTACTTACTTGCCTTGTTGCTGTGATAAAATACAAAAGTAACTTAAAGATGGAAAGGTTTATTTTGGCTTGCCATTCAGGAGCACAGACCATCAGCGTGGGGAAGTCATGGTAACAGAAACCTGAAGTGGAGAACTACATTGCATGCAAGAGTCAGGAATTAAAGAGCAATGAAACCTGGAACCTAAAGGAGTTTGTCACATCACATCAGAAAAAGGAAAGTGAGATCAGTCATATCATATTAGTAAAAGAGGGTAAGATAAATGCTTGTTGCTGTTCAGTTTCCTTTGTCTAGTCCAGGATTCAGCCAAGGAATGGTGCCACCTACAGTGGCCAAGTCCTCCAAATTCAGTTAATATCATCAAAATATAGTAAAAGTCCATATAGAGGTTCTTTGGTGCCCGTTATCTTCTCTGAAGTATATTGGTGCTGTCAGGGACAGATGTATCTGTCACAAAAACTCTCAGGTTATTAAACATATTAAATGCCATATTCTGTAGGTCTTTGACATGTTTGAAGATCTATCTAAATAGATCTGTTTAACCTTGAAATGTACGTAATATGACATTTCTTAATTGTACACTGCATTTTTAAATGAGATGCATAAGTATTCTGCTGGTCAACACTCTGAGTAGTTCAGTCTGAGTAATTGATTTAACTCCTAAACCATTAATGCTATGGTGTCTCATGAAAACCCTGATTCCTAGCAAGAGTCACAATCTATCAGACCAAAATCAGTAGGATAAGCTTGCCTTCAATGTTCCACTAAAGTCAAAATAAATTGAATGCCATCATCTGCCCAAACCTAAACTATACATGCTGTAACAACACTTTAATCTAATATAAAAGATTTTCTAGTAGACTGACTTCAGCTGCCAGAAGAAATATGAATTATCAAACTTGAGGAGATAGATTTCTCTTCAATATACACTTTCTTATGGCAGTCTTGCCGGTATACAATCAAAATCTCATCTAGTGGATACTTGTTGGCATTCTTTTTGGCTTTTTCTTCCCAGATGACATTTTCTTCCTATTACTCATTGTCATCCCTGGACTGACTGTCATGCATGCTGATAGCAGTGTTTGAAATTAAATCCCTTTATCTTAGCTATTCACTTTTTCATAGAGAAAAAAATATACAGAGATAACAGTTCATAAAACTTATCCTCCAAACACATTCAGATGTATAAACAAACACTCATTTATATATTGTATGTGCTCACATACCTGCATTCTCTCTCCCTGTAAATTAGGCATACAAAAATTGTAGTTTTGTCATGCCATTCAGACTAAAAGCATAAAAATGTAGTGGCCAGAGGATCTGAGAGTCTCCTAGCAATGTCAGAAGCTACACTCAGAAAGTTTTATGAAAGTGGATGAGGAAAGAACACATGGTCAAAGATTTCGTGTAGTAAGCACTGTACTCACTTGGCACAAATCTAAACTCAGATATATACATAATTCAAAAATAGAATCTTTTAAAAATAAAAATTAAATAAACAAACATTATCTGATGGGAACTCTCCCCCCCATAAGATGTTAAATCAGAGTTGGACAGAGATAAAAATAAGCTAGCAAAAACAGCATAACATTAGTTACTAGGTGAAGGTTCTATGATTACAATTAGGAAGCAGATGCAAAGATCCACAGCCAAGCACAGGGCTGAGCTGCTAATCCAGTTGAAGAGAATAAAGAGGGTTTGTATATGCTAAGAGGGAGGTCAAGATCATGACAAGGAAACCCATAGAGACAGCTGATCCAAGCTCCTAAGCCTGTATGAGATCAACCTAGGCCCTCTGCATGGGCATGACAGTTGTGTAGCTTGGTCTGTTTGAAGAGCCCCTAGCAATGGGACCAGGATCTGCCCCTGACGCATGAGCTGGCTTTTTGGAACCTTTCCTTATGGTGGTGGAATGCCTTGCTTAGCCTTGATGGAGAGGGGAGGAACTTTGTCTTGTCTCCACTTGATGTGCTATGCTTTGTTGACTCCCATGGGAGGCCTTTCTTCCCCATTCTGTGGAGTGGATACAGAGGTACGGAACTGGTGGGCAGGATTGAGGGGAAAGTGATTTCTATGTAAAAAACCCAAGCCCTTTCTATATTTTTATACTTTTTCTTGATTCTGCTTTTCCTACTTTAACTATTTTCTTTGAAGCTAACAACCTTAGTTTCAAGTATGAGTGAACTCTGTTGGCCTATTCTTCAATGTTATGTTGGCTGTGACCTGGAAATTAGTTTATCTCATTGGCCATCAGATGATACTTTTTTGTGATAAAAGAATGGTTTAGGACATTAGAGCATTTGTCTTTATAGATATGTCCTCCCAGGCAAAATGTGAATTGCTCCATCTGAGTCAAGACGAGGTTATGAATGTCTTAAAATAAATTTGTATATTTAGTGTATGTGGCACTGATTAATCTCTATGCAGAATCTGGCCAGAAAAGAAAAACAAACACACAAACAACAAAGTAGCAAGCAAGCAAATTGTAAAGCAAAACAATTTAGTGACAGACAGGGGATCTCACTAATAAAGCTTCAGTTGGATCTCGGAGGAGCCCTCACAATTTTGGTGGTAATAGGGCAAAGACAACCCTATGCTAATGCCCATAGAAGTATAAAGAGTTCTCTTTTCCTTTAGGCATCTTCACTCAGGTAATGCCATATCCCTTGAAGGACAAGGTAGTATGTATCAGTAATGAAGTTTATTAAAAAGAAATGTATCAGACTTAACAACATGAGTTAACAGAAGAGGTACTCATGGAAAGAATGAATCATACCCAATTATGGATAGGTACTGGGCTTCTTAAAAACTCCATACTTTATTGTTGTGATAATAAAAAATACATTGATTTGGTGAATTTTGAAGTTATTATCTTCAAAAGGTTAAGATATTTAAATGAGAGAGATCAGAGTGTGTTTATTGAGATGCAATAGACAGGATTATACTCAAATAAAGTAAAACTTTAGATTATTTGGATATAACAAATTAGGATTTATTCACTGTAAACAAAAGTTAATCTAGTTTGAGGGAGTCCCAGAAATTCTCTAAAAGAAAATGCCATACTCAAGGTCATAAACTCTTAGGTCTTCAGCTTGATTTATTGCTATTTCAAATTTTTTATTTGAAAATATTTTTTATAAAATAAGTATCATTTCCATATTGGCATTCTTCACAGTAAATTTCTTCCCATGTCATCACTCAACTTCTCCTGGATCATTCTCATTTGGTATTCTCTAAATGCTTTCTATAATATGGAAAGGTTTTCAGTTCTTATGAATCAGAAAAGTTAGTATTGTAATAATGAACATATTGCCAACAGCCACCTAAAATTTCAATTCTATGTCTATCAAAATTTCTTGACATCAAGGCCAGCACAGAAGGCTAGATGGGCTACTTCTTCCTCACAGCTGTGATGTACATCTCTAGAGCAGATGCTGCTCAAATTTTTGAATGCTTCTTTCCTGGAAAATTTGACATATCGTTCCAGTCTCATCAGATTTTCTACATCCTGGTGGTGGAAGCAACTCTCATCCCCTTCTATGGGGTCTCCAACCTTTACGAATTCCATCATTGTCTAGAAGGTGACAATATAGAAGACTCTCCTTTTCTGATCCTTCCCACCTGGGAGGGGGAAGTTCCCAAGTGCTTTGAAAAATAGCTTTGTTTGCTTTAGTAAGAGGGAGAGTCTCAATTGTCTGTTTCTAGAAGAAACTTCTTAGAGAAGTCCATACAAGTGAAGTTTCAGCTCACTGTCACAGCCTTTGGAAATGGAAATAAAGCAATAAATTTTTTATTTCCATTCCCTGGCTGGGAAGCTATCCTCTTTAGCAGTCATGTCCACAAGGACTACTGGTCCTTCAAGGATACTACTTTAAAGCTCATGTTGAGATTTAACTCATTCCTCCAGCCATTTGGAGAAAAACTAATGAACTTTAAGTCTTCAGAAATTAGGTTTTGTATTTTCTTGAAGAAAATATCCCTCCTTTCCCCATCTGTAAATTTTTACTTTGTAACTTTGCTGCTAACAGGCCATCTGTGTTTTGGTACATTTTTTTTTTAAAAAAATTACAAACTTGTCCCATCTTCCTTGGGCCTAAATCTAATGACAGAAGTGTGTTCAGGTTTCAAGTAAATTGATTTTAAAACCCCCTTTTTTGCAGAGTAATATAAAATTAAAATGGGGAGGTATTTAATATTTAATACTAAGCTTTAAAAAGAAACACACCATCATTGATGTGTACCTTAATGCAAAGACTATGATGATAATGAAGGTACAGATGATGTTTGGCTATATCTATCTGATTTATCTATCTGTCTGTGTGTCTTTCTATCATTCTCAATATCAATTCAAAATGCACTAAAGACTTTCATTTAACACTTGAAACATTGAAACACCTAGAGGAAACCATGAGTTTAAAAAGCTTATGCATACAAAATGAAATAATCACCAGAGTGAGGAGGCAGCCTACCAAACAGGAAAAAGCCTCTATTACCCATGCATTGGAGAAGGGATTAGTACCTAGAATACATATAAAGAACTACTTAACTTTAAGATAAAAATTCAATCAATAAATTTGGTAATGAGCCAAATAAACAGTTGTCAAAAGAAGTGCAAATGGCAAATTAATATTTAAAAAAAAGTTTGCAGCATCCTCAGCTATTAGAAAACTGAGAATTAAAATTCTTATGATTCCATCTGACCCCATCCAGAACGGTTATCACCAAATTATTAGTTTTTCTCCACAAACTGATAAGTCTCCCCTAATGTACACAACATATACATAATTCATTAAATATGGAAAAGTCAAGCTGATGGGTAACTAGAGCTTTTACCACTGCTGACTTGTCTTAATGGCACTGAAAAGCACTGTGCGAGCTAACAAAGGAGAAAGGTAAATGCCAACCAAGCCAGCTATATACTTTTTGATCTACAGAGGTGACGTACCCTGCACGATGTACTAGTGAAATAGTAGCATAAAGCTTGTGGGAATAATCAACTACTATCTGATTGGGTTTAAGACATACTCCATGAAATGACATTGCCTGGGTGGCCAAAAATATTATTCTAGATATGTCAGGGGCCTAGAAGAAAAATCAAACAGTACTGTTCTGCTAATGGAACATAGCAGCAAAATTACTCCTAATATAGTAGAACTATTATACCTATAAATCTATAAGTATAGATTTATACCTATAACCCTAACCCTATTTTCAACCCCTAACCTTAACCCTTCCAACCCCATAACCCTAACCCTCTAACTCTAACCCCCTGACACTAACCCTAACCTTAATTAACCCTGATCACTAATCCTAACTGACCCTAACCCTAATATAGTAGAAGTGCTATTTCTATAAATCAATCTCTCTCTTAACCATTATCAGAGAAGCTTCTTTTTATAGTAGATGGGAACAAATACAGAGAACCCTAGCTAGAGAATGTACAGAGAGTGAGATGCCTTAGAACATTCAGTCCTAAACAGAATGTCTCAACTAAATCCCTCCCCACAGTGCATAAGGAACTATGTAGAAGAGGAGTTGGAAAGATTGTAAGAGTCAGTAAGTATTGATAATACCAAGCAAACAGTACCTTTTGGACACCAGGACAGATGCACATATGAACTCACAGAGACTGTGTCAGCATACATAGGATCTGCAGCAGTCAAAACTAGACAGGATCCACATGCTGAGGCAGGAAAATAGACTCAAGGCTCTACTCTTAACCAGGACACTATCTTCAGCTGATAACTGTTCAAAGAGAAAAATTTAATTTCTCCCAAGGAGTCTCACTGGGTATACACACCATACTTAAGGTCATTCACCATGTCAAACAGTAAATGGACAACATGAAATGAATTAAAAATCATTTTTTTAGATACCACAAGAAAACTCATGAGTCAACTAGCCAGTGCTCATAGGATCTGGAGTAGAATAAGTCAATATCCAGGAAGCCTGAAAGGGACTGACCTAAGCTCTCTGTTTATATATTGCTGTTTTGTGGCTTGGTCCTCTTGTGCTATTCCTGATGGTAGGCATAGAGCTGTCTTTTGGAATCTTAATCTTCATGAAGTGGCATGTTACACAGCCTCAATATATGGGGACATTTTTTGTTATGGAATATTCTTTTACACTGTGTGAAAAAAAATGTGTCACTGTGACTGGTTTAATAAAAAGCTAAACAGCCAATAGCTAGATAGCAGGTATAGCAGGCCTTCTGAACAGAGAGAGCTCTGGGAAGAAGAAGGGAGGAGTCACTAGCCAGACACAGAATAGCCAGGATGGGCATAATGGAGATGAGGTTATGAGACTGTGGAAAAATGTAGATTTTTAAAAAATGGGTTAATTTATGTTATAAGAGTGAGTCAGAAACCAGCCTAAGGTAAGCTAAGCCCCAGAAAGAAGTGTGTCTACAGTGTGTAACCTTGTTATAGCTTGATATGCCACGTGTTGTTGATACTCATGGGAAACATTCCCTTTCCTATGCAAAAACAGAGGAGGAATGGACTGTGGAGGGTGGGAACAGAGGATGGATTCTATAAAGGAGCTGTGGCCAGGATGTAAAACAAACAAACAAACAATTAAATAAATGTTTCACAAATCAATCATTTGCTCATATAATTATCACAACTTCTGAGACAGTCACTAGCATTATCTCCATTTATAGTGGAGGAAACTGAACTAAAATGAATTTTAAAGTACCAGGCTAAAGTCTACACCTAGGAAATGGAACAATATGGAGAATTGAAACATTCAATTCTAAGTTGTCTGTCTCCCCTTAATGAGGTCTTACCTTTGGCAAAATGTAAGAGAGAAGGCTCTCTGTCTTCTGAGGGCTAGGGACTAATTCATCCATCTCTAAAGCTTGCAGGACTGGACTGACCGCTCAGGACTGGACTGACCTCTGATAATTCCTCATTTTGATCTTTTCTTCTGCTTTCTCTTCTGTGTTAATGGATCTGTCAGATATCATTTGGCCAACTCTGATAATCCAAAATCATCTCCTTGTTTTAAGACTAAGTGATTAACAACCAGGTGATTAGATGATTAATTTCATCTTTGATTTTAATTGACCTTTGTCTTGTAATATAATTATAAGTTTTAGAAAATGAGATGCAAAATCTTTTGGAGGAAAGGAAGCATCATTCTATTTATATTCCTTTCCATGCAAAGAGTAACCATCTGCCAAATAATTAATAGAGATAAAATCAATTAATTTGAAAAGCACAGCTGAAAGGAAATCCAGTTTCTAATGCATAGATTATAACCTAAAATTTTGTTGTGTTCAATATCTTGGAAAGCTGGTTATATTTATTCTAAATATTGTATCTATGAATGTGTTAGTGTTTGTGTGTGTGTGAGTGTGGGCACATGTGTTGAAGTCAGAGGACAATTTCTGGTATGAGGTCCTCACTTTCCACCTTCTTTGATGTGGGGTGTCTTTTTCACTGCTGCACATGCCAGGCTAACTGGTCTGCTAGCTCTAAGAATTCCTTCAGCTTTGACTATGATCTCATCTCTTTATAGTAGCACTAGAATTACAGATGTGTGCTACGACATCAGGTTTTATATTGTTCTATGGATCCAAACACATGCCTTTAGTTTTTCAGCAAGTGTTTCATCTACTAATCCATTTTCCTAACTCCAACAGTTTCTTCCTTACACATAGAAATAAAGAGGAAAAAAAAAAACAAAAGTAGGTTCATATTCATTTACCAGGTATTCTTTTTAAAAATGAGAATAAATTAATTTTTGAGGGCTGACAATCTAAGTAGTTCAAAATATAAAGTGAAAGCCATTCTTCCAGGTACCTGGTCGAAATACCAAAAGTAAACTAAGATTGTTTTGATTATAATATTTATAGAATAAAAAATTTTAAGGCTCCCACATGTTATGTCCATATACACATACATAAATGGATAGATTCATTCAAGCATTCACCTTGCTTTTTTACTTTTAGCCCCTACTATGTACCAAATGCTGTGCTAGTCTTTTACCTCAACATAAACCCAGCTACACTGAACTTGATAGAAAAGAAAGTGGAAAATACCCTCCAAAGAATTGGCACAGGTGACCGCTTCCTAAATATAACACCAGTAGCACAGACACTAAGAACAATAATCAATAAATGGGACGTCCTCAAACTGAGAAGCTTCTATAAGGCCAAAGACACAGTCAATGAGACGAAACGACAGCCTACAGAATTGGAAAAGATTTTTAACAACCCTACAAGTGACAGAGGACTGATCTCTAAAATATATCAAGAACTCAAGAAACTAGAGCCCAAAATCCTAAATAATTCAATTTAAAAATGGGGTTCAGAACTAAAAAGGGAATTCTCAGCAGAAGATTTACAAATAGCTGAAAGGCACTTGAAAAAAAAAGCTCAACATCTGTAGTCATCAGAGAAATGAAAATCAAAACAACTTTGTGATACCACGTTACACTTGTCAGAATGGCTAAGACCAAAAACGCAGATGATAGCCTATACTGGAGTGGTTGTCGAGCAAGGGAAACACTGCTCCATTGTTGGTGGGGGTGTAAACTTGTTCAGCCACACTAGAATGAAGAAAGATTGTTTCTCAAAAAACTGGGAATCAGTCTCCCCAAGGATCCAGCAATACCACTCTTTGGCATATACTCTAAAGGTGCACATTTGAACCCCAAAAGCATTAGCTCAACTATTTTCATAGCAGCATTATTCATAATAGCAAGATCCTGGAAACAACCTAGATGCCCCTCAGCTGAAGAATGGATTAATAAACTGAGGTACATTTTCACAATGGAGTATTACTCAGCAGTAAGAAAAAATGATATTCTAAAATTCACAGGCAAATGGATGGATTTGGAGAATATCCTCCTGAGAAAGATATCACAAGCCCAGAAAGATAAGCAGGTGATGTACTCACTCTTTAGTGGACTTAAAAAAAAAAGTAAAGAACACACAAGCTGCAAACCACAACCACTGAACAGCTTTGGATACGAAAATTATATTTATTATAGTCTTCTGCTGTTCATTTGATCTCAACACTGTGCATTCTACACAATGGCATTATATAGCTTTTTTCTTGTCACTCTATTTTATGTTTTTATTTTTAGAAAAAGTTCTTTTTTTCATGAAAAAAATAAAAAATAAACACACATTTTTTTCCATTTCATTTTTAAAATCAATTGTTTCAGATGACAAAACAGATACTTGAAAAATCAGTGATTCACTAAAATCACACATCTCAGGAAGAAGCAGAGTTCAAATTCAAGCCAGGCTTTCCTGTTACCAGAAAGCTTCATCAGAAATAAAAGCTAGATATCAGCAGAATGTCAAGGGGTGTGGCTGGTCAGCTGGTGCCATTTAGAGAGCACTGGAGCAAGAGAGGTATCTGCAAAGAAAGACTTTGTAGTTGGTCAAGAATGGGGAAGGACATATTCACACAAGTAGTCAAAGTGTCCAGTAAAGGGAGTTTGAGTGATTCTTGGGGGAAATTCCACATAAATGAGCTATCTAAAGAAAATGCATTTAAGCCTGGACACCCATAGATAGACAAGAGGAGCAGATATTGAACTAAAGTATGGAAATGCACATGGAGTTGGAGTGACAGGCCCTATGTTTTAAAGCAACAGTACTTTAGGGCAACATTAACATCACCTGGGAGGTCATTGGAAATGTGATATTTCATGTTCCACCAAAGATGTCCTGATTCAGAAGTTTGATGTCCTAATAATTCCTTAAGGGATTCTGATACTCAAGTTTCTGTACTAATTTTTATTTTCTTTTATTGGGTATGATATTTTTACATCTTTTTAGGCTACATGACAGTAAATAAATGCATCTTTACATGAAAAAAAGGTAATAAGCATTTCTATCACTTCAAATGTAAATAATTTGTATATTTTGTGAAATTTTTACTCTTAGAGCTATCTTTAAATTTATTTTAGATCAAGCTATAAAATGTTGCTACAGAAAACCATAACTATAGTCTTTTAGTTTAGTGAGGTAATGACATGTTGCCTCAAGCCTGATGATATAAGTTTGATCTTTGGGATCAACATAGTGGAAGGAATGAACTGATTCCTCTAACTAACTTCTACACCTATAAAATGGCATATGTGCATACACAAACACAAATGTAATAACAATAAAGCCATCGCTGATTCCTTATATCTGTGCTGTTGCACTCTTAGCATGACTTGTTTCTGTTCCATTCCCCACTTGCACACCTCTGTTTCCAATGACCATTTTTGAATTCTGGGTTTTTAAAAATTATTATTATGATTCTTGTTCTTTCTAACTCTAAACCACTTTTTTTTCTATTACAGAATGCTACATCTATTTTTGATGTCTTTTTAGCCCTCTCATCTTTGAATTTACTTCAGGGTCACACACCTGTGAAAGTCGGTAGACAAGAAATCTGGAAATATTGATCAAGTTGATAAATAAATGTAAATTAAGGGAGGCATGAATTAGTGATAGAGCTTAGAGCTTGAATCTCCATTAAGGATGTTTTGGTTTTGTGTTTTTCATACCTGCTTTAAATGTCCTAAAGGATTTTTACTGGGTGTACCAAGGTTACCTATATTGCCTGGAAAGGTAGGCATATTACCTGAGCAGGTAATTGGATCCCTTGCTGCACATATAGATCTGAGTCTAGAGATACCTATGAAATTATCCAGGTTTTTAATCTCATAGCAAAAATTTATAAAAGGTATACATGACCAAAACTAGAAATAGAGACAGTTTATCAAAGAAAAGCACATCTAACAGTGGGAGTAGCAGAGGTAAACGTTCAAAACTCCATGGACAATAAGTCCCTTTCATAACAACTTCCTTTTCCACATTTGTCTATAGCACAGGATATTCTTGAGCATGTCCCATATGTTGCATGAAGCCCAGGTGGAAAAGATCTTCCAGTCCTTTCAATCAAATAACTTCTTTCATGTTAATTTTGAGGCAGTTATTAATTGTCCTGTCATACTTTTTGTTATGCCTATTACCTGTTTTCCTCCCCAAATTACCTAGAACAGTTTGACTTTTATAGATAAAGAATTTTACTATGATTCTATTTGTAGAAAGTATTCTGTGGTCAAAATTAATATTCAAATATGGAAACCTATGAAGGACAAAAGATATGATTAACCTTACTGAGATGTGAACCCTGTCATTTACAACAATGATGTGCCTGACAAGACACACCCCCGTGCAATAGCAGAACTAATGTCATGCGTATGACCAGCTATTTTCTAATTTTATTCAAATCCAATTCTACAACATAAAACACAAATCTGAAAAAATTTGGGGGGTGCCAACTATTATAACTAAACAGGTCATAGGCCCAAGAGGAGAACCTACTACTATTACTCTGCTAAATGGACATAGTATAAATTGACTTGTAATGACTTATCATTATACTCATGGATTAATACATACTTTAAATCCTTGACAGAGAAGTTTTTATTTATAATAGATGGTGACTATTAGTTATAGAGACCCACAACTAGTCAAGGTGCAGAAAATAAGAGACCCTGAAATGCTTATTACTAAACAGAGCATTAAACAGCACACCCCCTACTCCAAAAGTTCAGAGATCATTGTGCAAGTAAGGCAGAAATATTGTAAAAATCAGAGGTGGAAGATGATTACAAAGAAGCAGTATTTTCAGGATAGTGCAAGACAGTTACATAAATGAATTCATAGAAGCAGAGAGAGCTTGCACAAGACACGTACAGCATCAAGATGACAACATTCCAGATGGAGAAAGAGCATGGGGTTGAAGGTCCACCCCTAGCTAAGGAACTATTGACCATTAATAGCTGCCAGAAGAGGTGCAGTCCCTAGTGTTTATTTCCACTGAGTGGAAGGCCATACTTCCAAGCTTATATGGGAAGCATGAATTGAACTTGGTGGGTTTAAAAAACAAGAAGAAAGACCTGAGTAGGTTGGGAAGAGTGTATCGGTCTGGGAAGAATAAGGAATGAGAATGAATATGATTAAAATACATTGTACAAAATTCTTTAAGAACCAATAAAAGTAAAAAATTAAAATAAACATACAATTATTTTAAAAATGTGGAAACTTAGTTATCTTCTAAATCTTACTGTTAAAGGTCCCTCAGAGGTAAAATGATGCAGTAAGGATCACTGTGGGTTCTTCAGAAATGTAAACATAATGTAAAGCCAGAATTGTTGAAGCATGCTTTCTTTATTTGTGTGTTAGTTACTGTTCTATTGCTGTGAAGGGATACAATGACCAAGGGAACTAATAGAAGAAAGCATTTAATTGAGAGCTTTCTTATAGCTTCAGAGGATTAGTCAATGATCATCATGGCAAGAAGCATACAGGCATGCTGTTAGAGCAGTAGTTGGAAAATTTACATCCAGATTTGCAAGTAGGAGAGAGAGAGAGAGAGAGAGAGAGAGAGAGAGAGAGAGAGAGAGAGAGAGAGAGACTGGGAGTGGCACTGGTTTTTGAAACTTCAAAGTCCACCCTCAGAGATATACCTCTTCCAGCAAGGCCATGCCTCCTAATCCTTCCTAAATTGTCCAACCAACCAACTGATAACTACTCATTTAAATATATGAGCCTATGGGGGAAATTATCATTCAAATCACCATAATTTACCATAAATGTATACCATTTGTATTAATAAGAAAGTTATTATGTAGTCTCATATATCCTAGCCTGGCATAGAACTCAATATGAAGCCAAAGATTACCTTGAACTTCTGATCTTCCTTCCTCTGTGTCTTGCTGGTAGGTATTACAGACATATTCCACCATGCTATGCCAAGTATTCTATGGTGCTATAGATTGATCACAGGATTCTGTGTACAGTTTCCAAACTCTCTACCCACTAAGCTACATCACCAGCTCTTGTTTTATATCTTTAATAAAAATTAAGGCATCCATCATTTCTGTCATTTGTGTATATACTTTTATTTTACTCCTCATAATTATTGCATAAATATATATGTATATCTGCATATATATTTGTATATTAATGAAAACACAGAGCCAGATACTAGGGAAAAGCTGGCATATCAGAGAGGAAATAGATCACAGTCAATTCTCCCCAGCCACCTTCTCAGGTAAAACAGGGTAAATGCTATCTTCAAGAGTCCTCAGCCTGGTTGGTCACTCCTATAGAATGCCTGAATCTCTGCCTCCTCCTGCCTTAAATATCTTCCCTGCATAGTAGTTTAACCTCTGGGTTCAACTCTGCATCATAATCCTAAATTTAGTATTAAAGGTGTTAGCTACTACTGTTTGGTTTTTATGCCTTGAACTCACAGAAGTACAGGAAGATCTCTCTCTCTCTCCTGAGTGATGGGATTAAAGGCATGAGTCACCACACTCTGACCCTCATGGCTTGACTTTGGGTGATTCTGCTCTCTGATATTTCAGGCTGATTTTTTTAAATGTAAAATATGTCACCAGGCATAATAGTCCTATAAAACAGTTTCACAAAAGGTAAAACTTATATTTGGAAAGATTAAGATATTTTTCCAAGTTGTTTGCAGTATCTGGAAATGGCAAAACTGTAATTTCAATCAAGAACACCAGAGACAAATTCCGTAGTTCTTGCAGTGTAGTTCAAATGTTAATGTTTGTATATTACAAAAAGAAAGGAAGGAAGGAAAAAGAAAAGAATAATGTTTTATAGCTCATAGTCCAAATCATGCCTGTTGCTTTTATTTTATAAATTTTTACTGCTGAAATGTGGATAGATTGGATGGGCTATAACTATAGTTTGAAAATTTGTAGCATATAGAAAGTACTGTAGAAAAATAAAATATATTCTAAGTAACACTTTACACTAAAGCTTGCCAACCTGTGATCTATAGGCATCTGTTTAAAATATGTTTCAAATGACTCCCAAGAGAAAGCACCAGAAATATGTAGGATTTGTGTGAGAGGTGTTCACCACTTATATTCTCAGTGAAATCTGTGAATAAATAATAGAAGGCAGGAAATCTTGCCTCGCTTGCCTTCTGTAGTCTTTACTGTGTTGACTCAAGAGCATCTATGATGACCTGCTTCTTGTTGTATTTTATGAGTCAGAGCAAAGACCTTTTCCCTTCCCCTCCCTTCCCTGTCATAAATGCCTTAGAACCTGGACTTGGATCCCAGGTTAATGGGTTTGGTCCCCACCTTCCTCCTCTTGCTTCAAGGTTCACATGTAAGTCAATCAGGTAATCCCAGGTACTGCTATGAACCAATCCAGCTGCTTTTGACCAGTACGTGTTTCTGAGGTAGCTAAGTCTGGTGGCTCCTCCCTTCTCTTGTACTTCCACTTCCTTTGGCCTATGCTGTAATTTGAAGGGCAGCTCCCCAGTGGCTGAGTATCCTTCAAACCTCTAGGTGTTTATGATTCAGACTTTGCCTTACCAGCTCAGTAGGACTTTCAGTCTTATGACAGTCCTTTTTTGTGGCCCCTACTCCAGGTGCTTCAGGTTCGGGAAAAGGAAGCATATACGGCCGGAGTGAGGAAGACAATCTGTTCTCAGTGAAGATTTCCTCATCACAAAGTAAGGACACCGAACAGTAGACTGCCATCGGTAAATAGCCTTCCTGTCTGGTGGGTAGAAATAACCCCTCCCAACAAGACATAGGATATTCATTTTTGTCTTCATGGCTATTCTTCCTGCATTCTTTCCTTACATTTCTTTCTCATCTGCTCTTATTACTTAGAATGAATTTTCATACAATTCTAGATTTGTGATTTTACAGAGACAAATGGGTTCATATCTACTTTAAGGCCTTTATCATACAAATGGAAAGAGGCCCAGTGATGTAAGGGCCTAGGTCAAATTCATTCAGCTAATTATTTCTAAAGCCAGAAGAGCTAGTTTCTGTTTAGTTCAGTGACTTTCCCTGGCTTTTCTTTGCAGAAGGGACAGAAATGGTGTTTGGCTAATAAATTAAAAAAAAATCCAGACTATAGTTTAATTTTTAAGAGATCACTGTGGCATCACTATTGTCACCATCATGATCGCATTTCTACTGAGTTATACCTCTTGTCTTCCTATTTCTTAACCCAGGCAGTTGGAATCTGCCTGCGGGCTTTGGCTGGCCACACTGAAGATATATTTTGATCCCAGCCCAGGAAAGCCAACTAGCAAGCTACATAACAGCCCACCTCCTTGTAATTCCTCCGGAGATCCTCACCAGGATTTGGAAAACACCCGGATGTTGTCAAAGAACCACCCCGGGTTTTGTACCAAACCGGCGGGAACAGGACATTCCAGTAGTTTAGTTTGTGGAAAAGAGGGCACCCAGCACTGTCCCCTCCCCCTTTCACTCCCCCCAGCAATCCTCGCCAGACAGGAGCCCTAGATTTAATTCATGGGAAGAGCTTTGTAACCGAGTTTACTAAGTAAACAGGGCTGGCAGGCTCAGGCTGGGGTCTGCAGTTCAGCATTGATGGGACGCTGACATGAATTTGGAAGGAAGGAAGGAAGAAAGGAAAGGAAGGGTTTTCCCTAACAAAGGTAAGCTTCTTTCTCTTTTGAAACAACCTCACTTACCTTCCTATGCAAAATGATTATTCAATTGTCTTTAAAAGAGTCCAAGGCCACTGGGAAAAAAAGTAAATGGACTGCGAGTTGGAGAAAGTTTGGTTAGGTGTATAGGAAAGTAACAGGAGACAATAGACTGCCTTCCTTTTGTTCCTCTAGACAAAATGGCCAGAATCCTGCTGGTTCCACTGTTTCTGGGACAATCTTGAAGTCATCGAGAATAATTAATTTTGCTGTCTAAACAGCCTGCTCATCCTCTGTCTCACAGGTTGGAAAGTTTTATTGAGATCATGGAACTGTAAATTCCATGAGTAGGAGGTCACAACCCTTAAAAATAGCCATACTAGCTTTCATATTTTTCAGACAAGTTAGGCACAGATAGAGTCAGTAAACGGTAACTGAGTCACATACAAAACAATGTGAATTATTTTAAATCATTTAAAGAGTACTTAGTGTTTATTGACCAAAATTTATTAAGCATGGATTCAAATTCTGGCCTTGCTGGTAAGTGGTTGTATAATTTTAAACCAATCATTTCACCACTGTGGTCTCAGTTTTCTAAGTATCACAACCACACACATATAAAAATGGTTTCTAAAAGTTTTGTAGCTATGGAAGTATATAGCTTATTCAGTTTCTCATTGCTGAATATCTGCTATACCATTTGTATATAGTATACAAATGAGCTATTTGTTTATTGCCTAAGATAGCCATCATTTACTTGAGTCTCAATACTGTTCTGTGAAAGAATTGAAATAATCAGAATCCCCATTTTTGAGGATGAGAAAGCAGAGGCTCACAGAAGTGAAAATAATTTACTGAATGATAACTCATACAGGCAGGAGATGGAATTTGAATGAGGGCCATTAAAATCACCATTTTTTTTTTTCTATCGACAGAGTGTCAAAACATTAAGAAAGCAAGGAGCTAAAAGGCCAATCTTGACAGGCCAGCCTCAGTAAGGCTGCTGAGGAGCTGGAGGCAGGGCTCCCTTAAGATAACTCCAAGTTCCTATTCAATTTAATGATTTTCTTTTTAAAGCTAGAGTGAGCTTTGTAAACCCAGTCTAGTTAACTAAGACAAGATTAAAGGGAGAGAGGAAAAAAAAAAAGCATTCCCACATTAAAGGAGCAACTTGCAAATTCTAGGAAAACCTTGATGCAAATCCCCATGGTTGACCCCAGGAGACAATAGGAAGGCAAAGAAGGAGAGGCTTGACTTTCTACTCAGGTTGAAGCGAGATTTCAGTGTACATCATTGAAACTATACTGAACTCTATGTAGCCCAGAAAGTGTCCTTAACTTTTCTTTACTCTGATCGGCTCTTACTTTTTTACTTCTTCTTCTTCTTCTTCTTCTTTTTTTTTTTTAAAAAAAACTTTATTTGTTCGTTATTTATTTATTTGCCTTGGTGTTTTGCCTGGAACTGGAACTACAGACAGTTGTTAGCTGCCATGTGGGTGCTGGAAATCGAACCCAGGTCCTCTGGAAGAGCAGACGGTGCTCTTAACCGCTGAGCCATCTCTCCAGCCCCACTTTTTTACTTCTTAGAAATACTTTCTCTTTGCTTTTATCCAACACTCAAGTTCACCTTACTTATCTCATTTCTTGTTTTTCTTTTCCCACACTGGTTTAGCTTTTCTCTGCAGGCCCATCAGCAAGAACCATATCATAGTGCCGATGAAAAGTTTACACAGGGATTTCATCTCATTTGGTTTTTATGGGAAACCACTGAGAGGCCCAAAGGATAGATTTTCACTATTTATCACTATTTAAGAAGCAAGGAACTTGGGCTTAGAAAGCTACATAACTTGCTCAGTGTCATGTAATGAATAAACAGTGAATAAGGAAGTGAATTCTCTCTCTCTCTCTCTCCTCTTCTATTCTCTCTCTCCTCTCCTCTCTCTCTCTCTCTCCTCTTCTATTCTCTCTCCTGTCCTCTCTCTCTCTCTCTCCTCTTCTATTCTCTCTCTCCTCTCCTCTCTCTCTCTCCTCTTCTATTCTCTCTCTCCTCTCCTCTCCTCTTCTCTCTCTCTCTCTCCCCCCCCCCCGTACTTTCCACATTTCTCATAAAATGTCCAAATGGTTCTAAAGGAGATTTATAGGTTCTTCCTTTCCTCTGCCCTTAAAGTGTATGATAAAAACCAAAGTAAACAACATAAATGACAAGGGCAATGACAAATTCAGTCTCCAGGTAGAAAGATAGGAAGTCAGTAATTTAGATGAAGAAAAAGTAGTACTTACAAGATGCTTGATAAGTTTCAGATTCTGTACACATTTATCTTATTTAAACTATGTTTATCTGATGATAAGTTCTGGGTGTGTATATATATATGACAGAGAGAGAGAGAGAGAGAGAGAGAGAGAGAGAGAGAGAGAGAGAGAGAGAGAGAGAGGAGAGAGAGAGAAGGTTAACTTGGAATTTATCATATAGATCAGATTGGCTTTTGAGCTCTTGATCTTCCTGATTCATCCTTCACCTCCATGAGTACTAGAATTAGAGGTATGTGTCACCAGAACTGGCCTGAGGTAGAGTTCACATTAAAATCACATCTCTTCAAAGAAGAGAATGTCAGCTTGATTGTATGCATTTTATGCCACTACAAGAGTGTTTCTACACACTGAATGTGTTACATATGTGTACCATGTATACATGTCTGTCATTAGTCATTGTAAGGTTTGGGTTAGGAATACTTTTCCTTGCTTGTGCTACACTTTATATTTAACTCCCAGAACCAGAAAGAAAAAAAAAAGAGACAACAAAACAAAACAGGTAAAGTTTTGTGATACTGGTTGGTTTTATGTGCAAATCTATTTTCTCAGTTTTAATAGTAATAGCCACTATTACTTTCTCATAACCAGCTTGTGTACATAAGCACTTATCTGTGCTTTATACATGTATAGATTGTTATTTATTTAATCTTCATAACTCTATGAGCCAGAAAATGGTATTAAAGATGAAGACTCTGCTGGATCCAGGCTTTGTTTAGGAGGTATGAGTCCAAAGCCTCTGCACTCCATGTAAAACATGGAAACCAATCCATATCCTACAAGAGGATGAGAAATAAGGTAGCAGATATGAAAAGCACATTGTAAAGTAAATGCTGCAAGGTTTTATATTATCTAGACTTTGGGATTTTAGTTACCATTTTCTAACTTGT
This sequence comes from Sigmodon hispidus, assembly GCA_004025045.1. NCBI lineage: Eukaryota > Metazoa > Chordata > Mammalia > Rodentia > Cricetidae > Sigmodon > Sigmodon hispidus. Next base: position 15,793 of record PVIH01014472.1, on the reverse strand, counting down.
AATGTGTATTCATTCCATGCTAATGGTCTGTACTAAGTCTCTCCAGACATTTCCAAGATTATCAAGTGAGACTGCAATCATAAAACTCTTACCCAGAACTGTTTTCTCTCTAGGTAAATAAGCTGAAGGCACAGCTGCCTTGATGCTATCTCCTTGAGAAGAAGCTTGAATGAGGTCCAGGTTGCACTCAGATGTCCATTGAACAAAGGCTTCTTCTTTCAGGTTGAGGGTCCTAAGGAATGGCTAGCTGTGTTTCCATGCATAGCATTGTATGTAGGTACATGTGATTGTACCTGTGTTTCACCAGTAAATGTGAGTATTGGCATCATGTGAGAGAAATGAGTCTTTGAGAAATTTTTCAATACCACATTTTTCATAGCTATGCATGTGTGTGTTCCATTAGAGTATAAAATTTTCATAACTTCTACAATGTAAGTACTGTATGGTTCAGCTCTGTGTGTTTCACTGCTTTATAGATGAAAAACTGGGGCTAATTAAGGTAAAGAAACTCGCCTGAAGTCACTGTTCAAAGCAGTGCTAAAAGCTAGACTGGAGCAAACAGGTGGGATCACACATGCCTATTCCTCTTTCACTTTTAAAGTGAAAATTCTTTCACTTTAGCACTAGCTACTATGGCCTGCCTTCCTCTGTACCACATCTGACAATAGATCCGCAGTCGCCTGTATTGCTTGACATCATGTAGTCCAATGTGGTAAATTAAAGCAATTTCTTAGGAAACAGGAAGAATTCATTAGCAATCTAGATAGGAGAGAGAAGGAAAAGCTTGCAGAAGGAACTGGCTTCTCTGTTCCAAACACGGATATTACTAGGGCTCTTTTAGGTACATTTACTGATTTTCCAAGGCTGATAATACTTTCACTTTCACATGAGAAAGCAATATCATGGCTGTTAAATAATAGACAGGTTATATAACCAATCTGTGGGTCATCCAGGCTTCTGCAAGAATTCCTCCCCCAAACAGGCCTGCCTTTTCATCTAGGGCTTTCTACTAGACATAATATGGAGATTGGTGATTAATACTTAAACACTTGCTTTATATTGAAAAGCCCAAGAGTTCAATTAAAAAATTTGGTTTTAATCAGAGTGTCTCAGTCTACCTATCATAAATATCTGAGTCGTTACAATCCATATATGAATCTTTCCATTTCTTTTATTTTTCTACAGTAATAAGGCTTGAATCAATTAAGCAATTTATTAATTTTACAGAGTATCTTCTCTGTATGTAGCCCAAGCTGGGCTAGAACATGAAACCTCCTGCCTCAATCTCCTGAATGCTGAAATTAGTCATGCATCACCACACCCCACAGAGACTGAGTTTTTAGTTTGGCTTAATAGTCACTGCCACTTTTCCTTTGAGCTGAATATTTAAAAAAACAGTTTGTTTAAGGCACTGAACATGGTGTTTTGTGTTTAGTCATATCTCAGCAAAACATAGTCATTATCATTATTATGATTATCTCCTTATATGATTACTTCTGTTTCTAAAGTAAACATACCCACATACAGTTGCATATTTTAGAATGCATGCAGTTTTCTAGACATAGCTGTGGCTATGAGTATATACATATTTTCCGTGTGTATATGAGTGAGTGAGCAAGTAGGTTTTTGTACCAGCATCATAGTTGCTGGAGTCATGTTTTCTCAAATAAAATCCCAATTCTATCATTTGTTAACTAAAGTGGCTTTTGAAAAATTATTTCTCTCTTCTCCAATTCTTCCTTTATACCACAGGGAATAATGACATCTACTTCATAGGGTGGTTGTCAGGCTTAAAGTATTTAATTTATGTTAGATGGTTATTATGATCATACAATAGACACAATAGATACCTATTTGTTGTGGTTGTTGTTATTCTGAAGGTAATGATGTCTCTATGTTGACAATATGGTTGTATCTGGTTGTAAATATGTGTATCTGTGCTTTTAAGTAAAATCATGTGTGCAAATATTAATGTGTTCATGTTTATGGTTTTGATCTATGTATAGTATGACTTGGTGCCTCCCTCCCAGGTTCAAGAATTCTGACCTTGCTTAAAACACTGAAATAAGAGACTAGAAGATTGCATATTGCATATGACAGTGAATCTGGATGAAACCTGTGAAATGAATTTATGTACAGCATTAGGAACCAGCTGAGAATCTAAGATGTTCAAACTACTTTCCTCACATACTTTCATTTATTTTTGTTCTATTTTTTTAACCTTTTAAGGCCAAAAAATGAAACATGCAAAATGTCTATAAATCCTATATTGCTCAGAATATTTTCAGAAGTTGAACACATCCATACAAATTGAATACAGATAAAGAAACAGGATATGATTCCCCTCTTCCCAGTCACTGATCAAGGGTGAACATTATCTTTATTTTTATAGTGTTAGGATAGAATTCAGGGACTAATATACAGTGTGCATGTGCCAAACAACTGACGTCTTTTCTCACCTCTACTTTTACATCTAGTAGCACAGATTCATTTTCTGTAATTTGCTTTTACCTGGTATAATCACATAGTATATATGCTTTTGTGTTTTGTTTCTTTCATTAGAGTTACATTTTTCATATCTGATCATAGTTTTATGCATAGTCATAGCCTGTTCATTATTATTGCCATTCTGAATTCCATTGTGTAAGTAAAATGCAATTTACTCAACCATTTTATTATTGATTGGCATTTTGGCAGTTCTCATTTTGGGTCTATGAATATTCCAGTAAATGCCTTTTGATGATTTCTCATGTATTTCTAAATATAATTTATTGACTATGGGAAGTAACAGCTATGAGTCATTTTTGCTTAAGGGAAAACAGGCAAAGGAAGAATTAGTGACTTGATTAAGGTACCAAGTCAGTCAGTATAGTCTAATCGTGACTCTGATGGCTGTTTCCTGATTTAAGGGTCAGAGTACATTCTTCCTTCCATACTCCTGAAAGAACAGAATTCAGGTTTCTCTTCTGAAGGAAGCAATGCACGATTAATAGTGTAGGTAAATTTTTAACTTTGCTCTCTAACAACCTATGTATAGAGGCCATTGACTATTTGTTGGACTGAAAGGAATTTAGTGAGGCTAAAAAAAAAACTGGGTTAATTGGGCCATTGGGCCATTTCATATGTTTCTTCTTTCCATGATTTTCAAGATACATGCAGAATCTATTTGTTCTCTCTTATCTTTCTTTTTTTTTCATACCAGCAGATTTCATTCCCGGTTTCTCAAAGTAGTGTGTGTCATGAAGCCAGGCCATTTACTCTGGGCTTTACCATTCATGCAATCTTTGTGGCTTTTGCCAACTGATGGGGCCGTTCGAGAATACTACCTGGGCATCCAGGATGTCAAGTGGAACTATGCTCCCAAAGGAAGAAATGTCATCACAAACCAGCCTCTGAACAAAGACATGTAGGTTTAATCTCATGTATTATTAGAGGTAGGGATAAAAGAGCATATTCTCAAGGTCAAGAGGTAATTTTTTGAGGATACTTTCTCAAGGTATCATAAGAGCTACCTTCCAGTCTCTTTGGACCACACTTTCAACAATAGGTTTCCTGGAAAGGAAGTTGGTTTAGAATTCCAAATCCCATCTTAACTTTGCTTTTCAGCAGTGAAGCTTCAGCATTTTTAGATTCCTGAAGATAAGTCCATATTCCTTTGAGTCTAAGATGAGAGTCATAATGCCCATCTGTCAACAGCTATTTTGCTTATTTTTTAAATGAAATGTAAGCATCATTTGTAAGATGTGTGGTAGAACTATGCTCTTGAAATCTGGTGGAACTATCCTAATTCTAGATATGTGAAAAAGTCTTTTAAATAAGGAAATGACAGTAACATATAGTTCTTAGACAAGAGCTCTAGGGGAGATACATACTAGATATCTACAAATACGTCATTCAGTTCATGAAAAATTCCTAGCAAGTACAAATATTATCAATATTGTTGTATGTGGATAGAATTCTTGATTCTGTACATGATAAACATGAACTCTACCACTGAGCAACATGTAACTATAGGCAGTCTTGATTTTATAGATGAGAAAAGAGGCTCATAAAAGTCATGTGACTCATTCAGATCCTAAGGCTAGTAAAAGGAGGAGCTGGGATTTGAACCTTCATAAAGTGGATGTGTATACTTGTTTTACCATTTGTACCCCTCACATGATTAAACTTTCCTTTGTTCTCTTTTCACTCTTCTATTTTCACTCTTCCGCATCCTCTGATCCTTTGCCTTCTTTTCTCTCCCTTTCTCCCTCTCTTTCTCTTCTTTGCTTTCTGAGACAAGATCTTACTTGTACTCTGCCACAGGCTAGTCAGTAACTCACCATGCAACTCTTGCTATGTTAAACTCATGCCAGTGCTCAAATAATGTTAAGTTTTAATCTTTCTTTATCTTAGATGCTGGTTGGTGCTTCACCAAAAGTTAAAGAAAATGAACAAATTATTGAAGCATCTTTTACAGTGGTGATTCATTTTATCTCTCCAAAGCTCAAGTTTTCCATCTTGAAGTACTAACAACTCTATTTTCTTCTTTCTGTATTCGTAGTGCTGACATCAATCCTAGGACCTCATGCATTGTAGGCAAGTGTTCTACAACTGAAATGCATGGCCAGCATAAGTTGTCTTTGACACAAACCACTTGTCCAACTTTGGAGTCAGAACTCTTGTACTAAAATTACTTCTGAAAGCATAAGTTAGCCAGTCACCTTAACAATTTGAAGTAATTGCATTAAACTTTTACAATTTTCTAGGTACTATGATAAACATTCCTTAAGTTTTCATTTATGTTTTTCTTTCTTATTGTTCTGAGAATCAAATCCAAGGCCTTATGCTTGCTAACCATGCATCTTTTTTTTTTTTACTAGTCTTTATTTTGTATTTATCAAGAAAAAGAGTAAATTGAATTTAAAATGCTGATAAGTTAACAATTACTATAAAGAAAATAAAAATCATAAGCATGACTTATCTAGGGTGAAAATTCAAATAATTTGCTACACATAAAATTACTTTGTGTTCAGCTTTCCCTGTGAATTTTTTTTTGCCATCCCTGTATATCCCCATTCAAGGTCCCTTCTCCCTCCCACCACATCAGGTCATTTTTGCTTCTCCACAACTCCCCATCCCCTCCCTGGGCAGGCTGCAAACAGTCCTATGGTCCCACTGTCCCAATAATGCTTAGTTCAGTCTCCACTCCTGGCAAATCCAGTTTTGTCCCCCTTCTCTCAAGAGTGAGTCAAGTGTTCCTATAGGTGTAGTGGGATCCGAAGGGTCAGTCCAGGGTGTTTCTGATCCCAAGCTGTTTAGTGCTAACCATGCATCTTAAGAATGCAGGTATATAATATAATTATTTTGTCACCATAACTTTGAAAGTCAGATCCTGAAATAATCTTCATTTGAAAGATGGTGAAATTATGTACATAAAAGTTAAAGTAGATTTTTGAATGTTTCAGAAATTTTAAAATGGAGCAGCTGATAGTTAATCTAAGTGTTCTGGCTCCAAAGCATGTGGTCATAACCACTATGATCTTCTGCTTTCTCTATATAGCAGCATGATGCTAAGGATTACATGATTGAGAAGCTATCATGAAAAAGAGTCATTATACAGCTGGTTATCTCCTTGTTATTACATATTTGTTTGTACCATGAAAAAGTGACTCTTTGATTTCAGATGACTCAACTTTCTACTCCACATCATATTTTCACAAGTGCAATGCAATTCTTCTTTTCTTTTGTCAACATTCTCTAGGAAAGAAACTTCCAGTTGTTTGAAGATGGTAGAAAAGTTGTAATTCTGTCTTGCATTTTCTCAGAGTGGCTTCCAGCTTCCTAAAATCTGGCAAAAACAGGATAGGGAGTAGTTACAAGAAGACTGTCTATAAAGAATACAGTGATGGCACATACACTGATGAAGTAGCCAAGCCTGCCTGGTTGGGCTTCCTAGGACCACTGTTACAGGCTGAGGTGGGGGATGTCATCCTAATCCACCTGAAGAATTTTGCAAGTCGGCCTTATACAATTCATCCTCATGGAGTTTTCTATGAGAAGGACTCAGAAGGTAAAGCAGCCTACCTTTCATTTCTTCCATTTCTACAAATTATACTTTTCCTTTACTGCCATCTGAAAAAGAGGAGTTTGGAACAAGAATTACTCCTCTCTCCTAAGTGATCTTTTGAAAAGATGTTGGTATATGACTGAGGATGGTTTAAGACTCGGGATTGTCTTTCCTCAGTCTTCGGAGTGCTTGGATGCTATCATACCCAGTCCAAAATAGCTTTGTTTTTCTTAGTTATTGATTAAAACTGTGTATTGGTACACAGTTTTAATCAGTTTGAATAACTTAGGCAAGACATTGCACTTCTCTGGGATTCAAATTTATATGAGGAATATGAAGACACAATCTCTTTTTATTACAAGGAACTATTTGAATTTCATTTTTACTGAGTATTTGAATATGCTTTTGAAAGAAAAGTTTTGGGAAAGTAATGGAGTGCTATTCTGATTCCAGAGTCTTCCAGAAAGTCTGTTTTTTTATTTTTTTAAAAAAGAATATTTTCAGTTTATTCTTTAGCATCTTCTAACATTTGAGGCTCAATGGCCTAAAGCAGATCTTATAGTTAGGTGAGGGGATTAAAGTGAGAAGTTAGTAGCTCTGGTTTGGGATGAAGATGCAGAAAAAAGGAACTCTTTTATGTTGTTGATAGGAAAGTAAATTACTATAGCCACCAGGTACCAATTTGCAGTTCATAAAATGAGAATTGTTTTACTGCCCAGACATCGCACCACTAGGTATATATTTCCAAAGGAAATGATATCAGTATGTTGAAGAGATATATACTCCCATGATTATTGTAGCACTATTCACAATTATATATACTCAATCACAGGATTATATAATCATCCTAAATGTCCGTATTTAGATGAATGGACAATGAAAATGGTATATAGGAATGAGACTATGAGAGATAGATTTGCAAGGCTCTAGGTCCCATCCCCAGAGTTTAAAAATAAACTATATATGTGAATTTTATATATGTTATATCTGTGAATAAATAAATATGAAAACTTCACACATATGTATATAAATGTTATTTGCCCTTAGAGAAGAAATAAATATTTTGTTTTATTACAACATGGAGTAATCTGGAAAGACAATATGCTGAGTGAACTTAAGCAGCTACAGAAAGAGAGAAATACTATATTATTTCATTATGTATAGAATCTAAAATAGTTGTTATAGAAGTTGAGAGTAAAATAGCAGTCAACAGAGGCTGGGGCGAAAAAAAGAATAGGAGTGGGGAAAGATTACTCAAAGTTCAATGTCACAAATAGGAGGAATAAGTTTTAGTGTTCTATGGCATGGTAGGGTAGGATATATGTAACAATAACACTTTGTAAATCATAATAGTGCTATGGTGATATATACCTATGATTTCAGCACCTAGGAGCCAGAGGCAAGAGGAAAATGACTTTTAAGCTACCTTGGGATGTCTGGTGAAACCCTGTGTCAAGGAAACAAACAACCACTTTCACCAAATCAAAATTGCTAGAAGGGAGATATTTTAATGTAAAGAAATAAGCTTACTTGCAGCTTTATTTTCTACAATGGGAAAATAAGCGCACTGGTTACTAAACTGACTTTAAGCAATTACGTGATTATTTGCTCTTTGCATTTCAAAATGCTTGGAACCAAGACTTCCCTTACCCTCAGGTTGGGTCTCTTTAACCCAGGCTAGTATTTTACCTGGAGATTCCTCACCTACTGAGTATTAATAGAATTATATTGCCATGGGGGATTTGAAAGAAGGTCTGTTTTTGTTCTTGCTTCACATCATTTAAGCTAAACATGAATTTTTCTGAATGTACCTCTTCCTACATGACTTCTACTTATCTCAGAACTCTTTTTAATTATTTATACATAATCCTTTAAAAAGTAAAAATAAATTATCAAATCCACATCCCCTCCCCAATCCCTCTCCTACAATGTTTCCCTATCTCTTGCACCACTATTTCCTTTTCCCAATTTCATGTACTTTTTTTCTTAAAGTGGACTCAATACTCCACTTCGTGCTGCCAGTATAGACTTGGGTGGAGGATGATTAACTGGAGCATGAGTATCCTCTCTAAGGTCATATCCTAAAGAAAATGGACTCTCCTCTCCCAGAAGCCATCATTTTCCATTCTCTCTTCAAATAAGGGTGAAACTTCATGATTCACTTCTCTATCTGTGCTTGGATTTTGCTTGGCTTGATATTTTGCACATCTTGTATTGTGGGAATTCTATTTGATATTATAATAAAATCTGGGGCCAAATATTGATGAAATGCTACTATCAGAGAGATGGGACTAAATCATAGCTAATTCTCACCCAGCCAACTCTGCAGATCAGATAGATCCTATCTCCAGACTTATTGGGCACTCAGGCTGGCTTCTACCTTATATGGCTTTTGTCCGCTCAGCTATTTTACTTCCTGATTCAACTTTCCTAGAGCTAGGATTAAAGGTGTATGCTACCACTGCTTGGCTCTGTTTAACCTTGAAAGTGCCGGGATTAAAGATGTGGGTGACCCTGAAGTCACACTGACCTTTGGGGCTTGGCTGTGGGTGACTCTGTCCTCTGATATTCCAAACTATTTTTTATTAAATATACAATATATTGTCACAGTCTTATACATGCAGTTGGAACCATTGTGAGTTTATTTGTGCAACTACTCTCTTATATCCAGAAAACATCCCAAATCATCAAATAAACTTCTTTTTGTAGTAGATGGCTATTAATATAGAGACCCACAACTGATCAATATTTAGAGAATTAGGAACTGATCAGTGCTCAGCCCTAATTAGGATATCTATATTGTGTCCTTTCTCCCAGTGCTCAGGACTGAGAAGGGATGTAGCATAGAAAGGTGTTAAGATCCAGACATAGTGCATGACTCATAGTAGCTCCTCTCTTTTGTCTATTCTTGATGTGAGGACTGAGGTGAAGAATTACTGTAGTTCTGAACCTTAAACTTTACCCAAATAGCCCATATTTTTTTCTGAATTTTCAAAATTTATTATCATGGTGTTTGTGATGTGTGTGTGTCATGGGGAGCATGGGAATGCCACAATATACATGTTGAGAACAACTTTGTGGAGTTTAGTTCACTCCTTCTGGCTTTACATGGAGTTTGGGGACAGAACTCAGGTCATCAGGCTTCCTCAGTAAGTGCCTTTACCTGCTGAGTGATCTCACTGACTGATTCCTTCTCATTAATTCTATATCTATTATAATTTTACTTACCCTGCTACTAGACATGCACGTTTTTATTTTGTAGGCTCACTATACCCAGATGGTTCTTCTGGGTACCTGAAAGCTGATGATTCTGTTCCTCCAAATGGCAGCCATGTCTACAACTGGACTATTCCAGAAGGCCATGCACCCACTGATGCAGATCCAGCATGTCTTACGTGGATTTACCATTCTCATGTAGATGCTCCACGAGACATTGCCACTGGTCTCATTGGACCCCTTATCACCTGTAAAAGAGGTACTTACTCAGATAACCAGTCATAAGATGCAATTTGAGACATCTATGGGAAGCAGTGAGATAGTTAAATCAAGATGATGTTGAGTAGCATCCTGAGCCAAATTCTTTCTGCTGTTATGTTTATTTTATAACCTTTAAAAAACTCTCACCAAATAACCCCACTACTTTTCTGTTATTTCTCATTTCACTTTTAAAATTCAAATTAGTGATGATGGTAGCCAACTCACATTTGAATACGATAACTGGTAAGAGCTTGGGTTGAATGAGATGGAAAATGCATGTAACAGGGTTCAGCAGCTTTATTCGGAATAAATTATTCTCAAAGAGTAGTCAGGTATGAAGACCAAGGGATTGCAGGAATTGGATTAGGTCTAAGCACTAAGCACTTAGGATATGAAAGGGAATTATAAGACCTCTGATTTTCTCTTTTATGTCGTAAGTTTGTCTGGCAATCTTGGAAATGAAAAGCAGCATCAGAAACATTTTTTTTGTTATTAACATACCTATAAGTTCCTCTCCCTTCTTTTCCTAGTTGTTTTTTCTTATGAGAACCCCTTGTAGCCTATTATCAAGGATCATTTTTCTGTGCTTGTCCAGGGACCCTGGATGGCAATTTCCCACCTCAGAGGAAGGATGTGGATCATAATTTCTTCCTCCTCTTCAGTGTGGTAGATGAGAACCTTAGCTGGCACCTTGATGACAACATTGCTACTTATTGCTCAGACCCTGCTTCAGTGGACAAAGAAGATGAAGACTTTCAAGACAGCAACAGGATGCATGGTGAGCTGGTAGGAAGTGGTTGCATTGTAACAAAGGAGACTCTTATGTACAGTTTCCACTAGGTCTAGTATTTGTTGGAGTCATTCATATATGTTATCCTTTTATTATTCAAAAAGATCAAGAGAAAATGATGAAGGTTATGTGGATTTTCTTTTGTCTTTCAAAATACTGAGGATCACAATGTTATGGAGCAAAAAATGTCACCAATCAAATCTCACCTTCCATTTCTTTGGTTATACCATTAAGACTATCTTCCTCACAGTGAAGAATAGACAGCATTATTGATTCTGAATCCTATATGATATATTTAGTCACCTGAATGAGTTACCCACTGATATAAGTAATTAATATTGCCTCAGTTTTAAAAGTATGCAAAATGGCAGAATTATGTATTTTGTGAGGAAAAATGACTACTTTCAAGATAATCTCTTTATATTCTACTTTTGGCATGTATTTACTTTTTTTAAATTAGAGTGGAACATGAAAATAGTTTCCCACAAATTCTGCAGTCAAGTTTCCCATATTTGGCAAAATCACAGGGGTAAGCACATCTGTACTTCAATGTATAATTGGCTAATGTCTCTAAAGGAATTAGTTATATTGATTAAATTAAAGATAAAAGTACAGAGTCCCAAGTCATGAACAGAGAACTGATTTTAGGAACAGAAATACCCTGACTTTGTTTCTATTAGTTAAGGACATTCTTTGCAAAGACATAAAGGAGCTGAAATCTTAGTGAAAAGATGTGAAGGATGGATTAGGTAGTTTAAATTTATCTTCAGTTTTATAAAAATAGATGACAGTGGCCATGATAGTTCATAATGTGACAGTTATACTGTGGAAATTTCAGAAGGAAACTGGTCAGAAAGGAATTTCAGAAGGAATGGCTGAGAAAAAAAATTGCCATAGAGCTTCCCCAGATCACTCGATTTGGAATATTGACTTAGTAGATGTTTAGTTTTTACATCGAAGTAACTTTACTTAGTTATATTTTGGTTTTCTCAATTTTTTGATAGATATTTGCTTATTTATTTTAATTATTTGTGAAATTTATATAAAATAAGACATATGGTCAGTGCAGTATATTCTTTAAAATTTTTGTCAGATGATAAAGGCTTTTCCCATTTATCTGTCTTCGCCTAATTTTTGAAATTTTCTTCTGCAGCAATCAATGGGTTTGTCTTTGGGAACTTACCAGAGCTGAGTATGTGTTCACAGAAGCATGTAGCCTGGCACTTGTTTGGCATGGGTAATGAAATAGACGTCCACACAGTTTTCTTCCATGGACAGATGCTGACTACCCGTGGGCACCGCACTGATGTAGCTCACATTTTTCCAGCCACCTTTGTGACTGCTGAGATGGTGCCTCAGAAAACTGGAACCTGGTTAATTAGCTGTGAAGTGAATAGCCACTTGAAAAGTAAGGTCTAAAATTTTTCACCCTTGAAATATGTGAGAAGTGTAGTTAATGGTCAGTAGGAAGTAGGGCTTCTAGCTTGGAGCCATCTCTCTAATAGGTCTTCCAGGCTTCTTGGTATAAATAACTAGCGTGAATTCAGATTTCTTATGTCTGCCATTAATGTGCTGGGTAAATTTAGAAACAGTTTTTTGAGTTTAATCTTTCTGTCTCAGGGTTTTATTCATATGTTGTATATTGTTTTTTTTGGGCCACACTTTCCAGTCTAGCCCAGAGATTCAGACCCACTCTCAGCCCTACTTTGCCTCAAATAATCACACACAGGCTTATATTATTTTTATGCTGATTGATCTAGGGCCCAGACACATAATTTGCTAATTCCTTCATCTGAATGCAAGCCATTTTGTTCAGCCATGTGGCTCAATACCTTTTCTCAAAGCAGAATTTCAACTTCTTTCCTCTGCATCTCCTGGCATCTGCATTGTCTCTGTGGTGGCTCTGTGGCATCTGGTATCCGTCTCTGTTATTATTGTACTCAAAGTTTTCTTAGCCTGGTAGCCCTGCCCACACTTCCTGTCCTCCTTCTAGCCAATCAGCTTTTTATTAAACTAGTAGGCAGGACAAATATTTACAACATACCCTAATCCTACTACATTCATGACCACAGCAACTCTTATAAATGAAAACATTTTGTTGGGGCCTGGCTTATTGTTTAGAGGTTTACTTCATTTTTCAATTACATCTTCACCAGGTTTCTGGTTTTTCAAATTTTCACAAGAACAGTCTCTCAGCCACATACTAATATTTTTCTCCTCTGAAACCTCTTGAGCCAGACCTCCATAGTTCAAATCACCCCCAGTATCACTGTCCTCTGTGTTCCTATTATGATGCCTCATTAAACACACTTAAAGCATTCAACCTCTTTTCTAATCCAAAGTCCCAATGTTCACATTTCTTAAAACACCCTGAGGCAGACTTTATTATTATCCTCATTTACAAAAGATAAATGCTCAGACTGATGGCTTACCCAAGGTCTTATAGATAAAAATGCATAGCTATCTTAAACTTGGGTCTCCTGACTTGAATCTTTATGATTCTGCAGCATAGATCTTTTGTAGAGGCAAGGATGAAGATCTGGTAAATGCATCAGGGATTGCCTGGACTCACTCTTTCTACTAGCCAGGCTCTTGAGTTAGGAAAATTGGCTTATTTGGAATAGAGGTAAAGGAACTAGTAAGAGGATGGGAGGTGATAAAACAAGGGGGAGTATATTCTCTGCATAGCAATCTTAGCAGCAGATAGGGAAAAATATGTTTTGTTTTTTCAGGTGGCATGCAGGCCCTCTACAAGGTAGATTCTTGCTCCATGGAACCATTTGTGGACCAACTCACAGGCAGAGTTCGTCAATACTTCATTGAGGCCCATGAGATTCAATGGGACTATGGCCCATTAGGGCGTGATGGGAGGACTGGGAAGAGTTTGAGAGAGCCAGGAAGGTAAGAGACAGAGGGCTTCTGTACCTACTCCTACCCAAACATCTGTTATATTCTTCCTTGAAATCTCTTATTACTTAGAGGATTACAATCTTGCCTAGATGGAATTGCTATTATTATCCAACCTCTTGTGGTTCTCTTCTTTGCAGTATGCAGGAAGCCTTTTGCAAGGCTTATACTTAATTAATGTTTCAAATAGAATTTGAAGTTGTTACTTCTGATTATGTGGCCATGTTTAGAAGAAAAAGTCCAGATGAGACCAGTTCCTTATCAATTAAGATGACCTTTTTTATTTTTATCAATTATTTGTCTCCTTGTTCCTTTTTTCTTATCCTATTATGAAGAAAACAATTGAGCATGGGTATTTAAAACAAACACCCTGAGAAATATATGGAAAAAAGAGGCTGCTTGTGGTACGTCCATGTCCATTCTTGTAGGAACTTCTCCAGTTTCCTTTCCTTTATATATGAGCCACATTTACTAAAGTTAGAGGGGAACATTAGTTCTGTACTTGGTTACCAGGCCTTAAGGCATTGGCAATGTGAGTTCTTTCACAGAGGTGGCACTTGGTAGATGGCTAGGGAAAGACATGAGGAAGACACTCAGATACCATTCTTTCAGCAAAAAAATAGAATGAAGACAGATAAACCTTAAAAGTTGGCTCTGGCCTTCTGCAGTGCCATCTAAAAGGTCCATCTAGGCTTACCTCCTTAGTGTATTTTCATGTTAGAGTGAAGTACTTTTATTTTCTTTTGATAGCAATGGGTCTAAATATGTTTCTCTGGCTGTCTCAAGCCATCATCTTGCCTCAGGTTCTGGACTACATTCATCTGGGGACTGAAAGCATACACTAATGCACCCATCTCAAGATATTCTTGATAAATGACAATAAAAGATGGGACTTATCTGAGGATAATTTAGAATAGAAATAAGGAGGTTATTGAACAGATTGGTCTAGATTTACTGGAAGGGGAAGTGCAGCAGCTGGCTTTGAATTCATTCTCTCTACCTGCATAGAAATGACAGACAGGCAAAGAGGTTTTCAAATACTGCTCTTTAGCCTCTTTTGATTTTCTTTCAATGTTTGAAAGCAGCAAGTGATGGCAGCAGGCACATAGAAGCATTAGAAGGATCACTCTTTTATGTTGCAGTCCTTATGTTGGATTTAACAATAGGGCACTTAGTTGCACAAAAGTTTATGGATTCTTGACTTTTGGCAATAGCTAATTTTACATTTCTCAGTCTGGAATCTAAAGCCCTTGACCCTGAAGATCTAGGAGCTCTTTGGAACTCTATTGGTAACCAAGGACTGCAGGTTCTTTCTTTTGTCTTCTTTCAGCCTGCACTCTCTGTCTTTCCACTTTCACTCCCTGTCTTCTTTCTGAACTGGCTACTTTCAAACCAATCATTTACTTCTTCGGTTGTCATTGTTCTCTGCAAGATCTTGGTGTATCAATCTCTGGATGCTAGAGCCATGATGCCTTCAAGGCTACCAGTTCTTCTTTAGATATCAAGCAGCAATGAAAGCAGAATCAGCTTGTATTTGGAAACTTGGTGCTCAGAAATGTATGCTGGGCTGGTCAGCAGGAACCCAGGATCAGGGATCAGAAGTAACATTGGAAGTGAAGGTATTTCTGGGTAAAGTTGAGTTTGTACAATACCCATGGATGACACTGGATGGTATTGTATTCAAGCTGTAACTGTGTAGATTCTTCAGCTGTCATTTACTGATCTGAGATCAAGTTATTGTCAAAGGAAAGAACTTGGATAATTACCAGACAACCAGGCAGTGCATGGGTTAGTATGGGGCTTATGGCACCAATGTTTATCTCAAGGAATACACACTTGTTTAGACTGCTACCACTGCTAGCTCTTCATGTTACCACTTCAGGCAATACAACCAAAAAGTAGGTTAAAAAGACTCCTTGAGAGAAATGTTTACTGGAACCAATGCTGCAATATTGGAGAGGCAGCACAGAAGAGTGTCTTCTTGCTGACTTTTTTGAGTAATCCCTAGAGTTACAGGTACATTCGATAGTTTGAGAAGTAGTTGGAACAAATCATAATCATTTATTTTTCAGTCATAACCATTCATTTTGCAACAGTCCCAGTCAATTAGGCTATGTTTTGATCAATCATAGTACTGTGCTCTTCCTTGACCCCTATGGAAAGAGTTCCCTGTTGAGTAAAGGGGGAATGATTTTTCAAGATTTCTGATTGCAAAAAGTCTGGCACAAACCATTTTAGGCAGTCTTGACTAGAACTTTCTCTCTAGAAGCCAAGACAATCAATCAGTTGTAATCTTTGTGTCTTAAGACATCCAACTTTCTCTCTAGAAGCCAAGACAATCAATCAGTTGTAATCTTTGTGTCTTAAGACATCCATAGTTGGTGCTGCTACAAGTATAGTCTGGCTGCTTGTTAGACTGATACTCTTTTTTCCTGCAAGCAGCTCAGGCAAGCAAGGCGTTTAATAGTTGCTAATTAGAAAGTCAGATTGGCTCTTTCCTAATGTTTTTGCTTGTTTATTAGAAAATGAATGTCAAAAGAAATCATAGTACAAATTTATAGAACTCATTG
>PVIH01014471.1:20414-53755 GCA_004025045.1 Sigmodon hispidus | reverse complement strand
AGTTTTTTTTTTAAAAAAAAAAAAAAAAAAAAAGCATGGCCATTCTTCTCCTTATGAAATGGTGAAATTAAGGTTGTCCACTGTCATCCAAGGTCTAGTTTAAAACTAGACACTGTATGTAACACATAGCAAGATGCTGTCTTAACTCATCCCCCAGCCATCCTATCTGCATGATGGAAGTAAATTATAGTATTAAACATGCATACTGTTGTGATATAATTTTAATTATCAGAATTACTATTATGATAAAAGGAAGTATTTGAGCAACTTTGCTGTGATGCTCAGAGGTGACTTTGAACTTGGAAATTTGCTGGGGCTGTTGAGATTTAGGAGTCTTTATAGCTGATTAAACGAATTTGTGTTACTACATAAACATGACACTTTGGAAGCCAGACACAGAATTTTACAGTTTTAAACTTAATTGTTCCATGATAGATCAAGTGATTTAAACATGAGGACTTGGGAGTCCATTAGAGAACTTAGTGATATCACTGGGAAGTGAGAGAAATTAGGGAAGATGGCACATTTTCAGTATAATAAAGAGCTTAAATAACATGAGATATATCATGGAGTTTGAAGTGATATTTCTGCCAATGCATATCACATGCACCAATCAAATTAATGCAGTTGGTATTTCCATCTACTTCCTATTTCATTTAAGATCTTTGAGCCACTATCCTCTAGATATTAATAAAATAAAACTAGACCTGGTGGCAGAGGTTTGAGAACTCAGGAGAATCCTGAGTTCAAGGACTGACTAAATAATATAGTAAGATCTTATCTCAAATGTAGAGCTTTTTGTTAAGTCTGAGGATGTATATAATAACTTTCCATGATAAAATATTTAATAGCATGTTCAAAAGCTTAGGTTCAAACCCCTTTTATTAAAATATATGTCACTGGAAAATATAGTCATCATCATTCTATTGACATGCCAGAATTTAATGCTTATCTGTGTTTTCGTACCTATGCCTAACCTAATAATCATTATTCTACAATTAAGTCAAAAATGTAGCTTTTATACACGTGGTATTTGAATTTAGTTTTCTGTGTTTGATTTATTTTTAAAACATTCTCTAATTTATACCCTTTATAAAAATTACAATATTTAATTTTTCTTTATGGCTACACAATCTCTCTCTCTCTCTCTCTCTCTCTCTCTCTCTCTCTCTCTCTCTCTCTCTCTCTCTCTCTGTGTGTGTGTGTGTGTGTGTGTGTGTGTGTGTGTGTGTGTGTGTGGTGTGTTTGTGTGTGTTTGCAACATCTTATCTGTTCACTGTTTGGTGGACAGCTAAATTTAATTGTCCCTAATGGTATTGCATGTATCAGTTCAATATTCCAACTTTATTTGCTTTGTATAGATGAAGGAAGTTATAGTTAGATCGTACAAAAGTTCTATTTTTTGGAACGTCTATACTGTCTTCTTCAGCATTTGTACTGGTTTACATTTCCATCAGCATGTATGAGAGTTCTGCTTTTTCAGTATCCCGTCAGTGTTTGCTTTTTGCTTCCCTTTTGTAACAGCCATTCTAAGGTGAACCATTATTTCATTGTAATGTTGAATTTCAAGACATGCTACAAAGTCATAGTAAACAAAGCAGTAATATATTATTCTAAGACAATGGCACCAAAGAACGAAAGCACAAAGCAAACTTTTAAATCATTAGTATAAGCACCCATCTTTTAGACATGTCCTCAAAGGAAAGAACATAGAAACTAAAATACATAAATAGAATTATGTATACTTAAATATTCTTTACTTTTTTGGTGGTAAGATTAAAATGTATAGTTTTGTTGATTTTTTATTTTGAGATGATAATATAGTTTTAACATTTCTCCCTGCCTTTTCCTCCCTACAAGCCCACCCATGTATCTCTCCTTGCTCTCTTTCGACTTGATGCTTCTTTCTTCCTTATTGTCATTACATGAACATATGTATATAGATATGTTCTTAAATATAACCTGTTCAGTTACTATAATGTTCTATAATGTCTTCTTCCCTGGAGAAGACTATTTCTCTCACTCTCAGCATTATTTACTTGCCTGTAAATCTTAGTGTAGCATTTGATTGCAGCAAAGGGAATTGCTTAGTGAATGAAGAAATAACCTACAGATAAAGAGAAAATTATTGCCAACCATCTGTCTATGCAGGTTCACTTTACTGGCTTGATTTGGATTTTTTTTAAGGAACAAAGCTCCAAGAGATTACTGAGACATGCCTCTGGATGTGTCATATTGGCAGTTGCAGAGATAATTAAATCAAAAGGACTGTAACCACATCATTGGATTAATCCCTCAACTTCATTCCCTTGTTGGAGAGGAGCAGAAAGTCGAGGTGCGATCTGTCTGGAGCTTGGGCTGCATCTTGCCTTAGCTCCGTTCTTTGTTTCTCTTCTCCCTGTTTCTCTTTCACCAAGAACAGGAGAGCCGCTGCCTCCACATATCCCACCACTGTACCACCGCCTTGATACTTTGCTCAGGCAAAGTTGGCCAAGCAACAACAGACTGGAGCTCAGGAACCCAGAAGCCAAAATGGGAAAAAAAAAATTCAAACCAGCAATTCCTTTCTTTGGTTTCTATAAGATATTCTGACCACAGAAATACAAAAGTAATGTGTTATCTAGAAAATTGTTACTATTCAGGGTACATGAAGAACTCAGAAAACTGTTACAAAATTAATTAGAGGGGAAGTAATTTGAATATACCTCTCTCTCTCTCTCTAAAAAAAAAAATATGAAAATGTCCACAAAATGCAAGAGATACATGACCAGTATTTATGCAGTGAGGGTGGATATTAAATTGTCTCTTTTGCACCCAGCTAGAAACAGGCTTGTTTCAGACTTGAAAATGAAAATGAAGACAGAGCTAAGAATCACAGTCATCAATTTCTCAGCTCCCATTATTCCTGTCTGCTTTCTTTTGACTCAGAAACCACCACCCTTACCTCTTCTGGGGCAAAGGTTCCAAAGCCAAGAACAGGAATGCGGTGGCCATCACTTAGCACAACACAGTGTTTGGGATTCATTCTGGTATACTCCACTTCTCTGTTCCCTGCTGTCAGTAAATACTGAATAACAGGAAGTTACACTGCAACTGTAGGGTACAAGGTTAATCATTACTCACTTCCTGTCCAGTCCTTAAACAGCAGTGTATGGAAATAGAAACAACTCAATGACTTTATAATAATGAGATTTCTAGAGCAGAGTACTATGTACTGATAGATTGTTTATTCTTTAACAAATTTTGCCGTTATACTCTCCCAAAAATTATCACGGAAAACTAAACAATTATTGACCATTTGCTACACTGAAAACCTTCCTACAGCTGTTTCTTTGTTTGAATTCATGTTGTGTTTGTTTTTGTTTTCTGGTGATGATGAAGCCCCTCTTGGTTATACACTATAAAAAGAATAAGATATCACACACCGTACACACAGTCACATTAAAGAATTTTTTTTTTAAAATGGAGCTAGATATATGGCTCAGCGATTAAGGTCACTTGCTGTACAAGCCTGAGGACCCCAGTTCAGATTCCAGTAACTCATAAAAGTCTGGTTGTGTCTATGCAACCTATAATCTCAGAGCTGCCAGACAGGGACAGGAGAGGACCACTGGGATGCTGGCCAGCCAGTCTGCTTCCAGCTCCAGCAAGAAACTGTTGCAAGTAAGTACAGAGAGTAACAGAATAATATACTCACAATTCTCCTCTAATCCACAAATGTTCATATACTACCCATGTATATACCACAATGCATAAACCCACATACACACTAAAATATATACACACAACACATACACATGTATACCCTCATACACATATAATGCAAATGCATGTACACACAACATGGCTACATTCATGTGTGCATATACCAGTCATACATATGGAAATATTAAAACATATTACAAATACTCTACACATACTTCCCAACCAAAACACAGGGTGCACATATACCCATATATGAGAATACATTCCTATAGACTGACTCACCTTCTCACATATACTCTTACTCACTCACTAACATGGCGAGTGTGTACACACACACACACAAACACATACAAAATGAAAGCACACTACACACATATTAGATACGAGGGATTGAACTCGGATATCCAGGCTTGTATGACAAGTACCTTTACATACTCAGCCGTCTTGTCAGCCCAAATGTTACCTATATATTTCCTCCTCTTACTTTAAATTTCTTGAAAAAAGTTCAAGTAGAAATCAACTTTCACTGTTAATGCAGAAAACTCAAGATTTCCCTATGAGATTTAGTTAACACTTAAGATGTACTTCAGGTAATTACTTGTATGTTTACTGCTTGCAACTAATTCATAAACAACACACACCACCATAATCCTCTTGTGGATTCACCAAGGTCTGATCTCATCAAGGTCTAAATTCATAAGAGCTGTAATCATTGGATACCAATTCCTCTTCTGATATTTTAATTTTATTAGATTCAAACCATAAGTCAAATGAAAGGTCACCATATCTCACTCACTCTCTTACAGTTTGTTTCTAAGTAGATTTCCTGCAGGGGGAGGTCCCCTATCACATTTGCCCATTGTCCTTGAAGAACTAAAGGGAGTCTTCCACTTTAGAGAACTATGATGAACTAAAGCAGAAGACAGAGCCCTGAGAAAAAGTTCCCTCACCCAGTTTCCTGAGGCTACTGCTAGAAACTGTTGTATACAAAAGGACAGCATGACCTAAATTCTGACTACAGAATTCATACCACCCTGACCCTGCCATCTGACCCCCAAATGCTCTAGTTAAAACACACCACCATCACTCCTGGGCCCAGATTCAAGGAGAAATTCCCCAGATTAGCTGTCAGTACACAACCTTGCATTAGAGTAATCCAAAATTGTATTTTTCCCTTTAAAAGTGGCTGTTAAGCTCCCCTCAGGAGCCCCTTCTGATCTTGCCATGGCAAGAGCGGGACTGGGCTTCCTGCCTTGGCTTATATTTACATAAATAAACCTTGATTTTGCATCTGGATCCCCCCTGCTTGGTGGTCTTTCTAGGGGCATGAGTCTGGGCACAACATTTGGTGGCCAGTACAAGGAATCCCAGAGAACCCACCAGACCCCAAGGGATCCAGAGATTTGTTGAAACTGGTTTCTTCTCTGTGTCTTTGCCTGTGTTTTTGTTTTGTTACTTTTGTTTTGAGCAGGTTGACCGCATTGGAATTTGCAGGCTCTCACTGGGGCAGACATGCCCGGACAGTGATCCTAGACAGGGCAAGAGACCTTCCTGGGCAAGGGACCCCTGCGTCCTGAGCCATTTCTGTCTTGGTTAGACAGTCTCCCTCTGGGGATGAGCAGGAGCCTCTCCTGATGATTCAGCAACCCATTAGGAGAGTCTTTGGTATTTGGGTATCTCGCGCAGGGTAGGGGGTGGGGAGTAGGGGGGGGTGATAGAGATGGGAGGAGACACCACCTTGTACTTTGTCCCGGGAACTTGTTCAAGTTTGTCTGTGTTTTGTCAGTGTACTTGTGATCTTTTCTACTCCCCCAGAACAAGGCCCTCCGTGCCTGAAGAACCAGACCCTACACCCCAACCTTGGGGATAGAGGGAGGGCAAAGGGACCCCTTCTCTGGGTCAAAGCTTTTTTTTTGCCTCCAAGCTCTGTTTCAGACACCCAGATCTTAACTGCAAGAACTAGAGATCGCCTTTCAGAGAATCAGAGAAAGAAAAAAAATGTGTGTTTGTGGAGAGAGAGAGAGAGACTTCATTTTGCCCCAGAGACCTGTGAAAGTACTGTCAGGTTGTGTTGTCACTTTGTCTTTGTCTCCTCTTTTTATCTGGAACCCTGGGGATGTTGTGGAGTCACCTCGCCCTCTCCTGTGCCTGGCAGCATTCTCATAGCAGTCTCCTGAAAACTGTATTGACCCCTTCATGTGTACCATTGCCCTGTTTGGGTTTATCTATGCAGATGGTTTAACCAGGTTACTCCTATTGATGAATGTGTGAGTGTGTGGAAAATGTGGCCACAGGATGTGTGTTTAATGTTTGGACTCATGTGTGCATGCATGTTTTGTAACTCAGATGTTACCTGCTCATTTGGTTCTGTTTCTGGTCAGAAAGTTCTATTTGCCTTGTTGAGAAGTTTTGTCTGTTTCTCGAGAAAATTATATATGCTGTTCTGATGTGTTTTCTAATTTTGTTAAAAACATAAAGCTGAGACAGAATGGTTTAAATATTTTTGCTATCTCTATTCCCAATAGCAGTTGGTCACCACCCACAGCTGCTGTGACTGCACTTATGGTCAGGAATCAGAACTTAGCAGGAGTTCAAATGTTTTCGATACGACAGTGATAGAAATTATTAAATAAGGTTAAAATCTATTATAATTAAAATCTATGCATAAGTATTTTTAAAAACATAACATGACTCCATTTTGGATTGCATTTTTAGTCAATCACTGACTGTGGTTGCTGAAACAAAGAGACTGCTGCTTTGATCATTCAGATCCAGTGGGGTTGCCATCTTTTAGGGGAGTTGGTTACAAATTATTATTAGTTAAGAAAAACAAAAACCCTACTGCTAATTTCAGGTGCTTCATGTTGGTTGTATGTTGCTACAGTGTATGCATACTGAACAGAACCACAAGAAAGACTTTGGTTAAAGTTTTTATGTTGTTCAGAGGATGATAAAGAAGGCAGAGGACTGGGATAATAGAGGGAGAGGAAGAAAAAAATATCTGAAGTAAAGATGCCTAAGGAATTAGAGGCACCGACAGAAGGTATATAGAATGTTGTAGAAGGCCACAGGTGATGTGGATTTTGTTTGCTGTGGTTTCTCATACCTACAGATACTGAATTTAAAAAGAAACTGTAAAATAAGTTTAAAAAGTTTATCCATATTGGGTTAATTCGATTTGGGTTTTCTTCATTTTGGAAATAGCTAATGATTCTTCACTGCAAAATCTTTATGACATATGTATGGTTATGTGGACATGTATGTGACTTAGATTTAACTATGTGTGGATATAAGCTAGCTTTAAATATGTATGTATGTATGTAACTTGGATCCAGCTCTGTATATGTGAATATAACTATTGTTTAGAAAGACATGTTGGGCTGGAGGGATAGCTCAGCCTTTAAAGGCTTGGCTCACAACCATAAATATAAGAAAGACATGTCTAGGTTAAAGAGTAAGTATATTTCTTAATCCTAATAAGCTCTCTGTTCATTGTATCTTCTTCTAGACTAAGGAAACCACAAGTCATAGAGGTCAGGGAGTGATGGCACACACTTTTAATCCCACCACTAGTGAAGTTGAGACAAGAAGTGACATGGTGGGGCAGATAAGGGAGTATAAGGTGAGAGGAAACAGGATTTCACCCCTTCACTTTTGGCCAAGGATGCAGAGCATACAGTCTGAGAATTTGTGGAGACAGGATCTACCTTTTCAGGCTGAGGATTTGACAAGGTGAGAAATGGCTGTGGTTTATTCCTCTGTCTCTCTGATCTTTTATCTTCACCCCAATATCTGGCTCTGGGTTTTTATTATAAGACCAACTAGGATTCATACAACAATAATGCAAACCTTTAACATGTAGGAAACTGTTGCAGATAGGACTAAGACAAAGAAATAAAAGTACACTAAAGATAGGGATTTGCATTAAGATATAGTTATAGTACATGTCTTGAATTACTCCAAATTTTGGTATTGCCCATATGATGCAAGGCATTTAAGTAGTAGTTTTTGAGAGTTCCTATTTTGGTTAATAATATTAAGGCTTTTACAAAAGTAAAAATACCCCTCTTTAGCCCTTTTACCCTTTTCAAACTGAATATACTGCTTTCTACTCCTTTGGGAGTTATATCAAAAGTTGTCACCTTGGGAGTATGTAGAGTCTTCTGTGGAAGAAAAAAAATCTGACCTCCCAGTATTTTAATGTTGGAATGCCCAGCACACAGAGATGTGAGAAATAAGGTTCTGTTACTTACAAATTATTCATTCTGCACCATTATTTCATAGCAGTGCATTATTAAATGCACCAATACAAGTATCAATAACTATAATTGTTAAAATGCTGAAATTAGTTTACTTTTATTAATCATCATGTACTATTGATATTTATGTGACAAGAACTTTGGCAGATGACCTAATTTGAGCATAGAGACTCCATGCTGAGTGTAAGAATAGATTCTATGTGCTGCAAACTTTTTTAACTTATCTGAAACCAAGTTTATAAATATATAATCAAGGTTGGAAAGACAGCTTATCTTGCCAAACACAGATTTTAAGTCTAAGTTCAGCACACAGTTTTGAGAACAAACTTTTTTAGGATTTAGAGTGATAATAAAGACATCCATGGATTCTGTTCATATAATCATGAAAGAAATGAGTTATTCAAAGCCAAAAACTTAAAACTTTCTAGAAGTTTTTACTCTTGTAAACTGGAGAGTTTGGAATAGGTTCTTGCTCTGGTCCACTCTGCACTTTGGATTTTATCCTACACGTTTCAGGAAGAATAAACTTTTTTTGTTATATCATTTTGCTGCCATCAAGCAAAGCAAATACTGAATATTCCTTTTTGTCTGTAATCCAGAATAAAACCCAAAAAGAATAAATTTCCACGGCCCTGGTTTTGGTGCTATAAAAAAATAGGGTGGCATGTAAGATTAAGAGCTAAATTTTCTTTGATCCTGGAGACCTGAGCTATCTGTCTAGCTCACTGTCAGAGAACACTTAGACTGGGAAGAGTCTGTAGCAATCAGACAAGATCAGTCATCAGTTTCCATGCTGTATCATTCTCATGCTTTGATTAGCATAGTATTAAAATATGAGAGTGGCTTGAGGTCTAATATGGCCCCTGTTCATTATTGAATATAGAATAATGCTATTTTTAAAATGTGTTGAAATTAAATTTATGTTTGAGATAAACTTATGTTCACCTTTCAATGTATTTTCTAAGCCAATGGGTATATTTAGACAAACTTTATATTCACTGTCTTTCCACTTTTGATTTTGAATTTTTTCTTTTTTTCCTTTATTGGTTAAGTATAAATATTTGTAAAGTGTACTAATGAAAACAATGAAAGCTATTAACACATTGAAGGTTATTCGGAAACATAAGCAGTCAGTCATTCTTATAATTACTGTGATTAATTATAGGGGTGAGATTTATTTAGTCTCTTGTATAAGTTTCAGGGTTAAGCTTACAACAAGTAACTAGAAACAAAGTTTTTCTATTCAGATGTACCTGGGCAGCACTCATATTTCAGAGATCTGCAGTATATGGCATTTAAAATGTTTATTTAAAAGCATTATATCAGACAGAGACTCCCAGATCCTAACAGTGACCCAAGGTCTCCAAAGAAGATTATGAGACACCAAGATACCTCTGTCTGGATTATAGCAGTGCTGATCTGGGCATGATGCCATAGCACAATGCCTGCCTGCCACCAGGACTCAGCCTAGATCTGCAGAACTTCAGAGAATTGATTGAACCCTTTTGCTTAGACAAAGTAAGGTCAGTCTTCTCCCATATATCCCTCTGTTGTAGGAAAAACTCCCACCTTAAAGGCCTGGCAGCTGAAGATTGATGTTGTTCGCATACTTCTGCTTCCAGCTAGGTAGAGACCTGGGTATGGCTAACTGGGTATGGACTGGTCTCTGTTGTTTTTAGTAGATTCAGAAGTTGCTCAGTCTGCACTTAGGTATAATTTATTCTTCTCAGATCTCTGCAAGTATTGATGGCTAGACTAGTTATAACTTCGTCAGCTTGGCAGAATCAGACAATCAGAACCTTCTGCAAAGTGATAGCCAGTTTTCACACTCATTTTATAAAACCTGATTGGTAATATTAATATAACTAAAACTCTTATGGGTTTTTTGTAATTTATATGAGCTACAGAGAATCATAGAACTTGGATCCACCTTACAGAGGACAAAAGGATTCCAGATATGTCTAAGGACGATGCTTTTCTCCTCTGGTTTGGGGACTCCTGCCCTTGCCAAATTACTAAGACTGGGCCCAAAATTTAAATTCTAACTTTTGTTCTTAGTTTTAATGTATCTCAACAGTTTCCACTTGAATAGGAGCTCTGGACTTGCTGAAAGCATGTGAACCAGTCCTACTGATGTGGGTTGTTTCCTGTCTTGGAAACTGGGTCAGACAACACTACCTGCCCCTGACAGAAGCCATGGAGCCCAGTCCCTTTACTAGATTTTTAACCTTTTTGGGCCCTAGCAACATCCTAGTATCAGCTTGAAGCAGTAATATAGAGAAATGATGCCTGTTAACCTAAGTTAAAAGGAAACCTAGCATAGGAGACAAATCTTTTTGTTGAGGCAAAAAGGTCATGATAGCCTAGAGTTTGGCTTTGCAAGATAGCCTTCTATAGGCTGTGAGATCCCAGAGGTCCCAGCTGCTCCTGTGAGACCTTGCAGGTCAGTTTGGGTCTGCAAATGTGGGCACAAGAGCTGGTTCAAAAACTGGTACTCTAGGTCCTGTGGTTCACTACTCTAATCTCTAGCCTGATGGGCCCACTTGTGATTCTTATGTTGTTACTCACCTTTGGTCCATGCATCCTAAACAAGTTAGTCCAGTTCATGAATACATCTCATGGTCCAAAGGGGATATGCCCCAGTCCCCAGTCAAAATTCATATGTATTATTAACTAAAGATTCATGATTGGCTCTTGGTACATCAGAAGCAGGGAAATAAAGAACTAAAAGGAGTCTTCGATTTTAGAAAACTGTTGAACTAAAGCAGAAGACAGAGCCCTGAGAAAGGGTCCCTCATCCAGTTCCCAGAGACTATTGCTAGAAACTATTGTTCACAAAAAGGCAGCATGACCTAAGTTCTGACTACAGAATTCATACCACCCTGACCCTGCCACCTGACCACCAAATGCTCTAGTCAAAACACACCACCATCACTCCTGGGCCCAGATTCAAGGAGAAATTCCACAGATTAGCTGTCAGCACACAACCTTGTACTAGAGTAATCCAAAATTGTGGTTTTTTTCCCTGCTTGCATGACCTAACACAATTCTGTCCTGCCCTCATTACATGCTTGGTGATCTGCCTGGATTTTTCTACACCCAATTCTTGTTTACTTTTGAAGAAAAGATATCAAAAGGACCAAAGACTTGTAAAGTAAATTAGCTAAAACCAGTTTGACTTTAGACAGCTTCCAGTTTCTTCATAATCCAATCTGCAGATATGAGACTCATGTATCAGTGACACTGAACATAAATATTTTCCCCTTCATTTCTTTTATCTTAATATGACTTATTCAGTGGATTAAAATACATATTGTGAACCTTTTGTGTCTGCTTCTCCTATTCTTTGACCAAGAATAATTTTCCTGTAGCTGAAGCTCACCCTCAGCTACTGGTTTTGAGACTCCTCAGCTACTTGTTTTGGGAGAAGGCACCATATGTGGAATCAAACTTGGTAACCATTTCGTGGTTAGTCATTGCAGAAAATGCTACATACAACAATACAACTAGTTAGGAGAATGTTAAATCTAAGTACTATTTGGCATATTTACTACCATGTC
This sequence comes from Sigmodon hispidus, assembly GCA_004025045.1. Taxonomy (NCBI): domain Eukaryota; kingdom Metazoa; phylum Chordata; class Mammalia; order Rodentia; family Cricetidae; genus Sigmodon; species Sigmodon hispidus. The sequence continues at coordinate 42,231 of PVIH01014471.1, read as the reverse complement.
AAAATTTACTCCAGAGATACTGAAGGTCAGTCATCTAGTGTTCAGCAATTCCTTCCTTGTTTCTTCCATAAAGACAGAGTGGGGCTGGGAATGTATCTCAGCTTGTACTGTCCTGATATGGAAAAAGCCCTGTGTTTGATCTCTAGCACTAGCTAAGAAGATATACTAGTTCATTCCTATAATCCCAGCACTCAGGAAAGAAAAGTTCAAGGTCAACCTTGGCTACTTTGCAAAGGCAGAAGACATTCTGGGCTACATGAGACACTACCTCCAAAATTGTTTAGATAAAATAATAAAGGCAAAAGTGGCCAAGTTATTTTGGTTTCTCCCTCTTCTCTCCCCTTTAACATAAGAATCCTTTCTTTATCACAACCCTGAGTGCTTCACAAAGCCCTTTTGGTCTGATCTTGACCTTTAATCTTGCACACCTAGAAACAGCAAGGTATTTGTGATGAGAGTGTCTGATACCCACAGCCATATACTAACTTCATCACAAAGCTTTCCAGATTGGAGTCAAGTCCAGAGTGTACCCTGTGCCCAGTTCCAAACTTGCTTAAGAAGTCTTTCTGGCTATGGACACAACACCCTCCTCCTCATTCGTGAACACTTACCTATACCAATTCCAACATACACTTAAGACAAACTCAGAAAACAGCCAACTGAGTTTATAGGGTTTTATAGTGGCCAAGTGTTTCCTTTTTGTTCCCCAGTTCTCCACATAAGCCCAGAATTCAAAGACTTAGTTCTCACAATGGCCACACAAGTTGGTGCTGATCTGGGCATGTTATTACCTAGATTGAGACTTCCAATGATGCATGCAGATATCAAAGTCTTATAGTGTATTCTGCAAATACATACAAATACCTGTCAATTGAAACATATTTAAAAGTAAATAGGTAATAAAATGTCATAGTTGCATTGACTGTTGCTACTTTGTTGTTTAATATTTAAGAAGTCACTTTTAAGAACTATGGATATTTTGTGATTTGGAGCGTTTCTTTGTTTATTCTTTAGTTCAGTCTGTTTGTTATAGACCCCGGAGTAGCCTCACTCACTACAGAGCCCAGGCTGACCTCAAACTCACCATCACTTATTGATTAGCCTCCCAATTGCCAAAATTCCTAACACTCACTGTTTTCAAGACAATATTTCTTTCATTATAAGAAATTGAACAGCATCCTTCCAAGTACACAATTCACTCACCTTCTCTGACCACTATCCTGGTTTTATTGCATTCTTTGTATTTTGTTATAAACAAGCTTAAAATGGGCAGGCCAACATGAGTTTCTTAGTTGGGGATGACTTTGCTGATTTTATTTCTCTGATTAGAGAATTGACACAAAGAAACTATTATTTCCCAAAAGCTATATAAATTTTCCTTCAGAAATTGTAGTTCAAACTCATGTTTTCTCTTTCTCTTTAGCAAGGTGGAAATGAAAAATTTTACAAACTAATGAACTGCGCGATGGCTAGCTATTCTTGGTTGTCAACTTGACCATATCTAGAATAAGCTACAATCTGGAAATGGAAGGCATAACTGTGAGAAGTTTTCTTTTTGGTTTGAAGTGGGATAATCTACTTCTAATCTAAACCATTGAGGTAGGAAAACACATACCTTTCATATGGTTCATTCTTTCTTCAAAAGTCTATATAAGAGCATAGAAAAAAGAAGCTTTTGCTCTTTACCTGCTAGCCTTCACTTTGCCAGCATATCACTATCACTGGAGACTGCTTCTTAGGGATTCCAACATACACAGAAGACCAGCTGCGGACACGCAGCCTTGTGGGGCTGAAAAACTCTAGATTTTTGGACTTTCCTTTTATAGCCAGCCATTGTTGAATTAGCTGCACTGTGGCTTGTAAGTCATTTCAATAAATTCCATATATATGGAATAAACTGTTAACTGTTATTTATGAGTCTATGCTAAAATACTCAGTTTTCCGTGTGCTGGTGGGTATTCTAATGTTCAAAACACATCTATCTAAAATATAACAGAAGATCAAAAGTGTGTGAAGGTTCCGTAAGAGGCCAGAAAAGACTGTCAGATGCTTTGGAGCTGGACATAGAAATGCCCTCTGATACCCCAACAAACCCTTTCTAGCTCCTTTCTAGAACACTGCAGCAGAACAACTACAGCTGCCTTTCCCTCATTTATGTCATCTGTTGATCCCATAGATAATACCCTCCTGACCTGCCTCCCCCCATTCATAGCTATTTCCCAGCCTCCAGCTCATATGGACACCCTCTGCTCAACCGCAGACCACACCTGCCAGAAGACCAGGTAGCCTACCCACAGACTTTCTCTGCTCTCTCTGATCTCACAGACCATCCCCTCCTAACCCCCCATTCTTGACTCTTTCCTACATTCTAGTCTCCAGCACCAGCAAACATTTCCCATGAACACACTAGTATAGCAGGCCAAGACAAGCAACACATTGCCATCACACACTCTAAAAATCCACTCTATGTCTTCACTAAAGCCCAGCTATCCTACCACAGCAAGCCCTGAATATTCCAACATAGCTGAGACACAAGGAAAAGACATTAGAACCAATTATGTGAAGATGATAAAGAATTTTAATGAGTAAAAAAATAAAATGCTTCAAGAAAACACAAATAGTTAAAAGAAATGATTAAAACCTGAAAATAAAAATAGAAACAATAAAAACAACATGGAGAGAATTTTGAAAATGAAAATTTTAGACATTCAAACAGGAACTAACCAGATAAGTCTCACCAACAGAATACAAGAAATGAAAAAGAAAATTTTGGGCATTGGAGATATGACAGCAGAAATGAATACTTTGGCCAATGAAAATTTTAAATCTAAAAATTTTCAAACAAAAAGCATTCAGGAAATCAGGGACAATATAAAAATACATAAAGGTAATATATAGAAGAAGAAAACAAATCCTAGCTCAAAGACCCAGATATTATTTTTAACAAAACATAGAAGAAAATTTTATAACCTTAGAAATAAATGCCTATAAAGGTTCAAGAAGGATAATAACACCAAATATATTGGACCAGAAAAGAAAGTCCCTTTGCCACATAATCAAAACACTAAAACATACAGAACAAAAAAAGAATATCAAAAGTTACAATGGAAAAAGACCAAGTAACATTAAAAAATAGACTTATAAGAATTAAACCTGAGTTCTCAATGTAAAATCTAAAATTCATAAGGGCCTAGACAGATGTGCCATAGAGTCTAAGATACCCAAATTACTATACCCTATAAAACTTTCAATTATCATAGGTGGAGAAAATAGCATATCCCATAATAAAGTCAAATTTATACAATATCTAGCTACAAATCCAGCTCTATAGAAGATGCTAGAAGGGGAGCTCCAACATAAGGAGGGTAACTACACCCATGAAAACACAGAAAATAAGTAATCTCTTACCAGAAAAATCAAAAGAAGAGAAATACATACATAAACACACATACAACAATGATAATGACAAAAAATAACAGAAATCAACAACCATTGGTCATTGATATCTCTTAATACCAATAGTATAAATTCGCCAGTAAAAAAGACACAGTAACAGAATGGATACTAAAACAGGACCCATTCTTTTTTTGCATCCAAGAAACACACCCAAAGTAAAAAATTAATATTGTCTCATGGTAAAGGGTTGAAAAAAAAGATATTCCAAGCAAATGTACCTAAGCTGATATAGTCATCTTAATATCTAACAAAATAAACAAAATAAACCAAAACTGGTAAGAAGAGATTGGGAAAGACATTCCATACTCATCAAAGAAAAAAATTCACTAAGATTATATTTCAATTTTTAACATTTATACCCCAAACACAAGGGCATCCATGTTTGTAAAAGGAACAGTACTACAGCTTAAATTATATATTGATCTTCACACACTGAAAGTATGTGAATATCCCACACAGTATCCCATTTGTACTAATGCACAAGTTATCTTGATAAAAGCTAAATATGTATATTGGGGCTAAGAGATGTTATAAACAAAACAAACCTAACATATAATTACAAAACATTTCACCCAAACATAAAAGAACATAATTTCTTCTTTACACTCCAAAACTGATCACATACTCAGACATAACACAAGCCTCAACAGAACAAAGGCTATTGAAATAACTCCCTACATCCTATCAGACCATCGTCAATTAAAGCTGAATATCAACAACAACAGAAAAATAGGAAGCTTACTAACTTGTGGAATCTTAACAATTCTCTAGTGAATTAATAAATGGGTCAAGAGAGAAATAAAGAAAGAAATTAAAGAGTTTCTAGAATTCAATGAAAATGAATACACAGCATACTCAAGCTTATGAAATACAATAAAAGTGGTGCTAAGAGGAACGTTCATGACACTAGGTGCTTACATTAAAAATTTAATCTGGACAGAGTGAATCATAGAGTTTCTTAATGGACTCAGAAGGAGATAGAAGGACACTTGGAGGAAGAAGATGAAAAGCCAAGAGGCTACGTGGTCTTTTCAATCCAGGAAGTGGAATAGAAAGGTGTTCTATCTCTGTTGCTTCATGAATCTCTCAGGTTTATTTCCTAATATTTACTCCTGAGTTTTAATTTTAACAAAACAATAAGAGAAATCACAATAATATAGTACTTGAAGATTTAGCTAGAGCCATAAGACATCTGAAGGAGACTAAAGGGATACAAACTTGAAAGAAAGAAGTCAAAGCATTATTTGCAGATGATATGATAGTATACATAAGTGACCATAAAATTTCCACCAGGGAACTCCTATAGCTGATAAAAGGAAAACAACATTTCATTGAAGTGTCTGGATATAAGATTAACTCAAAATCATCAGTATTCCTCCTATATATAAGTAACAAATTGAGAAAGAAATCAGGGAAATAATACCTTTCACAATAGGCTCAAGCAATATAAAATATCTTGGGGCAATTCTAACCAAGTTATATGAGTTATATGATTAAAAATTTCAAGTCTTTGAAAAATATTAAAGAAGATATCAGAAGATGGAAAGATCCCCTCTGCTTATGTTCATGGATCACTGTGGTTAACATAATAAACATGATCATCATACCAAAAGCAATCTATAGATTCAGTGCAGTTCCCATCAAAATTCCAACACAGTTCTTTAAAGACTTTGAAAGGACAGTTCTCAACTTCATGTGGAAAAACAAAAGCTCTAAATAGCCAAAAACAATCCTGAATAATAAAAGAACTACTGGAGGGACTACCATCTCTGATTTCAAGTTATACTACAGAGCTATAGTAATAAAAGGCCACAAGGTTAGAAACAGACATGTTCATTAATGCAATTAATTGAATTGAAGACCCATACATAAATCTACACACACAATTTTTTAATAAAGAAGTTGGAAACATCCACTGAAAAAGCCAGCATCTTCAATGAATGGTGCTGACCAAATTGAATACTTCCATACAGAAGAATGTAAGTAGATCCACATTTATCACACTGCATAAAACTCAAGTCCAAGTGAATCAAAGACTACAACATAAAACCATGTAGGTTAAATGTAGGGTAAAAGGTCTGAGCTCACTTTTGGGTTTTAAAATTTACCAAAACCCACCAAACCCTGAGCTGTAACCCTTAAATTAATATCATGACTTGGATAAGCTCCCCTGGTGCCTATAATCCCCTTGAGGGTCTGAGCTTCACTAGATCACTATCCATCTCCAGTCCACATGCAACAGACTTACCTTCTGGTTCATAAATCATTCAGCATCCCATCCACTAGTGGCAATTAGGTAAGTTTCCCCTTTGGTCAGTATAAATGCTTCCCTGGAGCCCAATGAAATGACTGTTGAGCATATGGCACCTCTCTGAAATTCTTGGAAGCAGAAGTACCTCCATCCATACTCTTTAGGGATAGATCTGGCCCCCTTCATAGGGCTTGTCTACCCCAACATGGGAAGCTGCAATCCTGAAGTTTCCTTAGGCACAACTGTGTTATTGTGCCCCACCCCACCTCTTCTGCTGCCTTTTCTGTGGAGCTTAATCCCACAGCTCCTCTAGGCTCTCTTGGCTTTTGTAACCACATTTCCTGTGGATGAGACTTTCACCAATAGAGCTCAGGTTTTATCCTCACCTTTGGTCCTCCTCACCTTCTAGTCCCCATAAAAGAGTTTGACTTTGAGGTATTTCTTGGCTCCTGACTGCCAGGATAGCTTTCCCTTTGTCCTTCAGAGCTATAATGCATTAAGGAAACTTTCCCCCTCAAAGCTACAACACCTACATTGGGGAAGCCTTTTCCTTTAGAGCTGTAACATATCCATTGGGAAAACCTAACCCATCAGAGCTATAACACTTACACTGAACCTGATAGAAGAGGAAATTGGGAATAGCCTTGATCACATTTCACAGTAGACAACTTTCTGAACAAAACACCAATATCACAGGCACTAAGATAAACAATAAATAGGACCTCATAAAACTGAGAAGCTTTAACATGACAAAAAAACATAATCTGGATAAACTAGCAGTCTACAAATAGGAAAAAGATTTTTTTTTACCAATTTCTTATCCAGTAGAGAACTAATATTCCAAATATATAAAGTGTTGTATTAAGTTTCTGGCCTGGACTTTCCAGCTTGGCCCTGAGGTTCTGACCCACTGACTTGCAGTCCCACAGAAACACACAGACACTTATATTAATTTTATGCTGATTGACCTAGGGCCCAGGTGTATTGCTAGCTAGTTCTTGCTCTTTAATTAACCTATGATTCTTATCTTGTTCAGCCATGTGGCTCCGAACCTTTTCTTAGAGCAGCATTTCAGCTTCTTTCCTCTTCTTCCACTAGTGACTCATCAGACTCTCTCTGGCATCTCTGCTCTGCTCTTCCTATTCCCAGAGTTTTCTTAGTCTAGTAACCCTACCCATACTTCCTGTCTGCCTTTGTCCCATCATCATTTTTATTAAACCAGTAGGCAGGACAATTATCTACAATGTAACTGAACATAGTCCCACTACAATAAAGAACTTAAGGAACTAGACATCAAAAACAAATAATTCAATCAAAAAAAAGGAGTACAGATCTAAACAGAGAATTCTTAATCAAAGAAAGTCAAATGGCTGAGAAATACTTTTAAAAATGTTCAACATCTTTAGCTATCAAGGAACTACAAATCAAAGCTACTTTGAGATTTTTGCCTTATACCTGTCAGAATGGCTAAGATCAATAACACAAGTGGCAGTTCATGCTGATAAGGATGTGGAGCAAGGGAGAAACTGTTCATTGCTGGTAGGCATGCAAACATGTACTGCCACTATGATAAAAATAAATATGGTAGTTTCTCAAAAAAAGAAAAATCAATCTACCTCAAGACTCACTCTTAGGCATATACCCAAAGGATGCTAAATCATTCCACAAGGACACTTGCTCAACTGTGTTCATTGTGGCTTTATTTATAATAGCCAGGAAGTAAAAACAATCTAGATGTCCTTGAACTAAAAAATGGTTTGTTTGTTTGTTTGTTTGTTTGTTTAATGAGGTACATTTACACAGTGGAGTATTAATCAACTGTTAAGGAAAAGAAAGATATCATGAAATTTGCAAGCAAATGGACAAAATTAGGGGAAAAAATCATCCTGAGAGAGGTAGTCCAAACCCAGGAAGACAAATACTGTATGAATTAATTTATAAGTTGTTGTTTGATATTAAGCAAATGATAGCCAGAACACAATCTGTAGACCTAGAGGAAGAAAGAGGAAGGCTCTGAGGGGGACACATGGATCTCCCTGGGAAGGAATAGAATAGATTTTGCGGGTGGACTAGGGACCAGTGGGAATGAGAACAGAAGGGATCAGGTGTACAGAGGAGATTGGAGGAAGGAAGGGAATATGGGGAGAGAAGGCTGGATATTTTTCTCTGTGTGTGTATAATAGAATGATTCGGTCAAACTTATTAACATATGCCAGCATTTTACCATTTCTATTTTCTTCAAGGGAAGAACAAAATCTCTGATTTCTGGGCCCACTTAGAGAGGAGAAAAAGGTGGTTGTGAAAGTGGGATCTAGTGGTAAGGTGGGATCTTTAGTAGTAAAGTCTAAGACAAAATTACATCACTGCCATAGCTGTTCTTCAGCTTCTTATCTGGTGATGAAATCCCTACACAGAATTCTCCCATGCTGAACCATCAGGCATATGGTTCTAATCAGAGCTGAGTCATGTCATCATCATGCCCTTTAGCCTCTGAAAACTGCAGACTAAATCAAAATAAATGTGTTTACACTGTTCTACAAAGTGCAAATTTAATACAAGTGTTAAACAAAATATAGAATGTTTCCAATCCTCTCTTATGAAATAAATTAAGATAAGCAATTTAAAGAGTAGTCAGCCACTTCTGAACGGTAATTGTCACAGGAAGAATACAGAAGAACTTTGTGGGGGGGAGACAGGAATACAGTGTGCCTTGGTTGTATTATATTGCAGGGACACAAGTTTGTAAAAAAAAAAAAAAAAAAGCACCACTGCAGGTATCATGGAGTACAAAGTTAAAGTTCTAGATTCTGGAACTCAGGTTCTTGCATGGTTGCAGAAGACCTGGCAAGAATGGTATTTCTTTGTGAGAAAGAGATGTGTATGGTGCTTGTTGTTATCTGTATTCAGCTTGATGCAATTTGAGGCAGAAAATCCTTCCCTGGCCTAAAATTTAGTTGTTGCTTCCAGAATCAGAAGACCCACTATGGAATCTTAGTGCTGTCCTGCTCTTCCCAATGTCACTTAGCTACTTAGTTCCCAGTACATCCTTAAAAGTGGCTCCCTTTCCTTGAGCAGTCTCTTTTGGCAACCTTCAAGCAGAAGATCAAGGACCCCAAAGGACTGACCAACTCACAAAACCCCAAGCTGTAACAAAAGTTCCAAGTTCTGGTGTGGGATATCTTTATGTATCCTGTGAATACCATTGCTTAATAAAGAGGCTGTTTTGGCCTATGGAAAGGCAGCTTGGAGGCAGGCTGGAAGTCCAAGCACAGATAAAGAGGGAGGGCTGAGTTGAAGAGAGCAATCCAGTTTCCCAAGAAGCAAGATATAAAAGTACAGGTAGAGCCACAGACCTTGTAGCAATACATAGATTAATAAGAATGGGTTGAGTTAAGTTGTAAGAACTAGTAGGTAATAAGCCTGAGATACAGGTCAACAGTTTGCAATTATTATAAGACTGTGAGTCATTATTTTATAAGCAGCTACAGAACTGTGGATCCTAGACCTTGGGCTAGGCAGAGCCAGCAACCTCAGGCTACACAACTCCAAAGGAAGAGCTCTCCCCTAAGTACATGACCAAGTTAAACCTTACCAAGTAATGAGCTACCAAAAGTTGGCTTCCATTTTCTTGAGCAGATTGTGGACTCAAAAGCCTCCTACTCCCACCCCACCCCACGCCCCCACTCCCTCCCCACCCCATGACTCTTTCTGTAGCTGTGCTGATGATCTAAGCTGGTAGCATTTAGGAAATCAACATCTCTTTGCCCTCAATGGAGCTTGAAGCACCAGAAATGACAAGGGAGAATCTAAATGACACAAACCTGCAGGGAACCAGACATCAGAATTCTACAGAGGTCCCAGGTCACCCCTTCATCACAAGGCTGAGCTGCATGAGAAACCAGTCACCAGGGTAAACAATAAATAAAGTGGTCAAAAACTTAAGTCTTCATTAAGCTACAAAATTTACATATCTTAAATATTAATCCTTGTAGAGCATCAGCAATAGTTACTGAGATATGTTTAGGTAGAAGCCCTACTGGCTCCATATACCCAAGGAATCTGGGATATTTAGGTGGAAGCCTCATCTTGTTCCCCTACAAGCCTCTCTCCCTCCCTCTTTCCCTCCCTCCCTCCCTTTCTTCCTCCCTCCCTTCCTCCTTCCTCCCTCTTTTTCTTTCCTGCCCCCCAAGGAAGCCCCAGAAGGTGTAGATGCATGAATTCAGGTTGTATAAAATGAGACTCAGAGCCAAATATCAGGGAAAGGCTGAAATATAAAAGAGAGGAAGCACCACAGTCAATTCTCACCCAGCCGTCTTACAACTTCCTCAGCCTCACTCCTGGTCTCTTCTGCCTATTGCTTCTGCCAGTCCTTCTGTTTCTGCTGAGTTTCTACAAGCCCTTCTATACCCTATTCCATCCAGGTTAGGATTAAAGGTGTGTAGCCTTGAACTCACAGAAACAGAAGAAGTTCTGTCTTTGGAGTTATGGGATTAAGGGTCCCACTCCTGGCTTTCTCTGTGCTGGGATTAAAGGTGTGTGTGATTGACTCTCAGCTGTTTATCCTTGTACTCAAGGATCAATGATTTCCTGAGCTGTCTGCTTGGGATTTGAATGTGTGATCTCTCTGATATCCCAGGATTTATTAAATACTTAACAAATATCCACATCCCAGGGCTAATGAAGGGTGGAGCCAGCTCAGAACAGCCCTCAGAATTCAACGCACATAATTCCTATGATGCCCTGTAGTAACACAGACCATGGATATTATCATAGATACCATCAGCCGCAAGACCACAAACCCAGACATGGCCTCTGGAAACAGTTTAGGTCCAGACATCATCATGGCCCCAATGGCAGCACAGGTACCCTGTTCAGTATGGCCCTAGTGGAATAAAGACCCTCAGATACCAACATGGTCTCAGGTGGATGTCCAGACCCTGGGAATCTGCATAGCCTCTGGTGGTAGCAGAAGTCACAGACATCAACCCAGACCCTGACTGCTACTAGAACACAGACCCAGACATGACCTGTGACAGTAACCTGAGTCCAGATAACATCACACCCTATGGAGCACTGAAGACCACACAGATCAGCATGGCCATGGCAGCAACACAGCCCTCAGACACCAAAATGGCCAGAGGTTGTGGCCCATATCCTAGGCATCTGTGTGATCTTTGGTGACACCAAAGGCCAAAGACATCAACACAGTCACTAGCTGTAGTAGGACCAAGGACCTAGACATGATCCCTGGCAGCAGCCCAGGCTGTGATGTCATCATAGCCTCAAGTGACAGCTCAAATCCCTGCCATCAGCACCACAGACATCAGCACAGACCCTGGCTATGGTAGGACCACAAAATGTCTAGTTTTTATATGTTTAATTTATTTAAACATATAATTTGACAACCCCCATTACAACATATATATATATATATATATATTCCATTTGTTAATAAGAATGTGACAGTTTCATTGTATCAGCACATTTCATAGAATTTGGGTCTGTTATTCATTCATATTTTGTTAGATAGATTTTTTTTAGTAGGTAACTAGCAATTTTGTTACTTTTTGATAATTGTTCTTGTTCTTTAGGAGACTGCAAATATATAGGAATAGTTGGATGCCTTTAATATTATCATTCTAGAGGTAGGGGTAGATGGATCTCTGTGAATTCCAGGCCTGCCTGTGATACATAGCTAATTCCAGACCAGCAAGGGGAGTATAATGATAAATTGTCTTAAAATATTATTATTTGAGATATTAATGAAATATTTAAGTCTAACTGTATCTTGAAACTCAGTAAATAATATTTTTATTTTAGTTTAGTTTATCTCTATACTCTTCTGGATCTTCTGTAAACAAAACATTACTACTTCTCTGATTTTTTTAAGGTAATCTTTGTGCAAAAGATATTGCTAAAATGTAACAATTCTTAAAACACTGCTCTGACTCAAATACAAGATTTCAAATAATTTTTGAAAATTTAAAGAATTTGTCTCATCAACTATATGTCCTTTTAATGTTAATTTGATAACTATGAGATATCTATAAAATTTAATGTCTATAAGATATTTTATATTTTATAAGTCTAAATATATTCATCAAATTTTCTTAGATTTAAAAATTTATTTATGAAAGTTGGTATCAATAAATTTTTACATTTATTTGAAGTAAATTTTCCTACCAGCACTAAACAAGGCAACCACTGAAACCTTTGAAAATATAAATATCAGGTCTAGCTTTCTGTCTTGTATAAAATATGTAGAATTCCCTTTTTTAATCTATAACATGTAATTATCAAAAACAAATGATATATTTAGCCAAGCTGAGATGTGTTCAGCTTTCTTATTCCCTACATCTGAGTCATGATGACTCCTTTAGATGTATTCTCTTTTTAACAGCATCCCAACCTTCCTACAGGGAACTTACTCTCTGTGCTCTTGGAGTTCCTGCTGAAGGGAGCCCTGGGACTCTTTTTGATCTGGGCCACATGTGTCTTACCTCCAAACTAGGAGCAGAATAACTGCAGTGTACTTGCTTCTTTCTCAAAGGATTTGAGAAATATTGACTTATCATTAATCTCTCACTGTTAGATCCCTAAATGTTGAAATTGTTCCAATTCCTGCCCTAAATGTCTATTAAATAACTATCCTTATCTTCTGCCTCCTGCCTCCTGCCCAACACTTCTAGGCAAATCAGGTTGGTATCAGAAGTAAAAGAAAACAAAACACTGAAGCCACAAAAATAGAAGCAAGCAAGATCTTTAGGGTAGGGACTGGTGAAATGGCAAAGTGTTTTAAAGGCTTGCTGCTCTTACAGAAGACTCAGATTTGGCTTCCAACCCCCACATTGTGACTTATGACCATCTGTAACTACCCTCTTCTTCCCTCCATTGACACAGGCATTCACAAGGTATACATACATGTAGGCAAGACATACATATATACAAAAAATTAATCAAAACACAAGAATCTTTGTGATAAACATCTTGATATCATCTTTCAGAATTCCCACACAGTTCTGGGGACTTAGATCTATTTGGCTGTGAACTGACAAGACAAAGTGGCCTGATAAGAAGTGATGTCTTCAATTGCCAGCATCCAAGATATATCCCATATCGTGAGACATAAACAGATCTTCTGGTAGGAATTCTGACATGGGCTTCAACATCAATATTCATCAGTAAATGGATGGTTGGGATGTCCATTAAAACTACAATTTAAAAAAGAGAGAGAATGCCTAATATAAGCAATTGGTTCTTCCTTGTTTAAAAAAGGTTAAATTCTAATGTTGGTTAGTACTAACCACTAGTTAAAGGTGCACTAGTTATTGCTAACAATTCATTTTCTTTTTACTATCAAACATGGTGTTTGCATTTTGTACTGGCTGGTTTATATCAATTTGGCACAAACAAGAGTCATCTGAGAGAAGAGAATGTCAACTGAGAAAATGTCTTCATAAGATACAGTTACAGACAAGCCAGTAGAGCATTTTCCTAATTAGTAATTGATGTGGGAGGCCACAGACCACTGTGAGTGGTGACATCCCTGGGCTGGTGGTCCTGGGTCTTATAAGAAAGCTGACTGAGCAAGACATAAAGAACAAACCAGTTCGCAGCCCTTCTCCATGGCTTCTACATCAGCTCCTACCCCCAGGTTCTGGCCCTGCTTGAGTTCCTGTCCTCACGCTTTTGATAGGAAACTATTATATGGAAGTTTAAGTGAAATAAATTCTTTTCTCCTCAAATTGCTTTGATCATGCTGTTTCTTCACAGAAATAGTAGCCCTAACTTACACAAGCAATTAACATGTTATGTTTATAAATGGAAATTTTTTCAATTTTTTAGGTAGGGCCTCATATACCCCAGAATGTAGCTGACAATGATTGTGAACTCCTGACTATCTTGCCTCCACCTCCACAGTGTTAGGGCTATAATTGTGTACCACCTTGCCTGGTTTAAAATTTTTGAGTTTCTTATTCTAGAAGCATACTTTGTAATTTGGTAATGTTCATGCTTTACTAGAGTCACATAGATCATCCTTGACAAAGACCATTATTTTCATTTCTTATCGTTAAGCACATAAAAGATAGCAGTAATTCCTCTCTGCTTGCCGTTCTCTATTATAATAATAATTACAATGCTATTCCTAGCTAATTCTTAATTTTTTCTATACTAATAAAAAGATTATTAATAGTCTGTCTGCTATTTTCTTGGGTATAACACACCTAATTTTTAATTTGGCTATTCTCATTTTATACACAATTTCATTATTTCTAATATGAATTTAAATTCTCATGGGCAAAAGAAATGCACACCCCTGCCTATGTTCATTTATAGGATATGTCTTCTCTCAGTTCCCACAACCTCACAGAAGGAAGGAAAACTAGAGACCATTTGTTGGCTTCAAATTTCTTCCAACTATGGGAATGTCTTCAAGATCTTTCAGTTTCTTATCTCACTAATCTAAGACATCTCTATTCTCTGCACCGAAATCTCCATTTCTGAAAATGTAAAACAATAGTTTCCATTCACCTCACAAAAACCAACTGACTTTATACAAAGATAGCATTTGAGTACTTAACAAATGTTCAGGAAAGGGAATTGAGATACTTGAAACTATTAAAAATATCAAATTGACAAAGTATAATTAGCAATTTCATAGGGAGCATATATGAGAGTCTAAGACCATGATATTGAAAAATATACCTTTGATCTGGTTAGCAACAACAACAGAAGAAGGAAAAATACCCTGAGATAGGTGGGAGCAAATGTCATAAGCTTACATTTAGGAACATTTAATTCAGCTATATGGCAAAGTATATGTCCCATGATATAGTTGTAGAAGACAGAAGCCTGCACAGAGCTTTATTTTTAACAAAGGCATTGTATTGTATGCAGAGGGCACATGAGGAAGTCAGGCTAATCTGGTTCCACCAATGGAACAGAGTTCTGGAGACAATCTGTATGAATTCCCACAGCAACTCATCCCTAACTCACACTAGTTTGTCTTCTGCATATTAAAGTAACTTTTAACACATTATATTTCCACTCAGAAAACAAAGGAAAGCAATGTATTGATCAAAGGTACTTACTAATCTGCAGAATTATATCTTAAATTTTTGTTCAAGCCATCTAGGACTTTTATGTCCTCTGAAGTCAACTGAAATTCAAAAACCTGTCACAAAAGTAGAAAATGTATTGGTTTTATATTACACATTGCCATTCTGGGAAATCCAAGTAAATTCAACAGAGTGGTACAGAGGTAATATTAAAACACATGAGACATGCCACTGATATCTTGAAATTATCAAGCAAAACACTCGAATTATTAAAGAATATCAGGTGGAGAAGAAATAAATTTATGTTCTCATATAAGAGATTGAATCACACAACTACAAACCAAGGAAAAATAAAAAAAAAAACAGAGATAATGTTATTCAAACATATGAACTTAGAATACTGAAAAACTTCAAAACTAAATTTTCACAATTCTAAAGTATATGAACAGAGACTTCTATATTCCATTAGAAATGAAAAAAATAACTTTTATATAGCTTAATTTATAAATTGTCAAATGGAGATATCCATGGATCCTCCTGATAAGGAGAAATAGATAAGATCTCCTCAGTAAATTGGGAGAATGGGGGAAGGAGTAACAGGGGAGAGAACAGGAGGGAGTGGGATGGTGGAGTTCAGGGAAGAACAGGGAGGAAAAGCAAAGAAAGTGATACTGTGCTAGGGGAGCCATTTAGGGCTAGAGATAAACTTGGAATCCACAAAGACAACCTCAGCTAAGACTCCACGCAATAGTGGAGAAGTTGCCTGAGCTGGCCTTTTCCCATAATCAAACTGTTGACCACCCTAATTGTCATCATGGAACACTCATCAGGCAGCTAATGGAAGCAAATCACTAGTCCAGTTGAAGAGAGGGGGAATAAATTATATAAGCAAAAGGGTCAAGATCATGATGGAGAAACCCACAAAGACAGCTGATTCAAGCTACTTAGAATTCACTGACTCTGGACTGACAGATGGGAAACCTACATGGGACCAAACTAGGCCCTCTGAATCAATGACAGTTGTGTGGCTTGGGCAGTTTATGGGGCCTCTAGTAGTGGGACCAGGATTTATTTCTAGTGTATGAACTGTCTTTTTGGAGCTCATTTCCTATAGAAGAATACCTTGCTCAACCTTGATATACAGGGGGTAGGAGCTTGGTCCTGCATCAACCTGATATGCCAGACTTTGAGAAGGAAATGGGCTTGGGAGAAGCTGGGGGTTGAGCAGGAGGAGGGGAGGGAGGGGGAACTGTGATTGGTCTGTAAAATGAGACAAAAATTTTAAATTAAAAGTAATAAACGAAAAATGAGAACTGATACCCAAGATAGTCCTCTGACATCCAGACACAGACCATTGCATGTCCATACACAACAGAGAGAGAGAGAGAGAGAGAGAGAGAGAGAGAGAGAGAGAGAAGATATTATTTAATAACTGTATAGATGAGAGGAAAAGGCATTTCTATACTTCATCCCCAACAACTGTGATGAGCAGCAAGGTGCAGCCCAAGCTGGCTAGCTAAGGAATATAGCGAAACTGTAATAAAGGAGAGCTTAGGCAGCCCTACAGCAGCCCAGTCAGTAGAAAAGCCTCACTGTCCTGCAGATGAGAAAGCTCAGTCCACACCAGCAATGGTACAGGAAGTGAAAGCACTTGTGGCACATGCCAGAAGACCTGAATTCAATCCCTGAAATCCACAGTGGAAAAACAAGTAACTCCTGAGGAACTGTCACCTGAGCTCCACACACACATCAGGCACATCTTAAGGAGCTAAAAGCACAACGATGTTATGCAAGACCGCAAAAGGCCCATGTTAAGGACATATGATGGCTAGTCTGATATCAACCTGACAAAAGCTAGAATTATGTGGATGGAGGAAACTTCAATTGAGAAAAATGCCTCCATAATATCCAGATGTGTTGTATTTTCTTAATTATTGATGTATGGGAAATGCCCAGTCCATGTTGGGTAATGCCATCCCAAGGCTGGTAGTCCAAGGTTCTATAAGGAAGCAGGCTGAGCAAGCCATTAGGAGGAGGCCAGTAAGTAGTGTTTATCCATGGCCTCTGCCTCAGTTGCTGCCTTCAGGTTCCTGCATGACTGAGTTTCTGACCTGAATTCCTTTGATGGTGAACGGTGATGTAGAAATGAAAGTCAAATAAATCCTTTTCTCCCCTAGTCGATTTTAGTCATGATGATTTGTGATAGTAGTAGTAACCCTAACTAAGACAGGATATTTTACAGATGCTTCTAGGCCTACAGCCCTGTCATCACCTTCATGTTCTCTTTGATCCGCTTCTCATTGAAACTTCTGGCCAGGACCACAATTCCACGCTGTAACAGGTAACGAAGGGCAACCAGCGCTGGTGTTTGCTTGTATTTTTTTGCCATGGCGCAAAGAACTGGATCCTCTAAGAGAACAGGACTGTTTTGGTCCACCCTGGAAGGAAAGGGAAAATGCTGAACTACAGAAATTCAAATTACCTGAATGATAGAAAGCTTATAAAACAGGTATGTACTTCAGACCATAGATTACAACTATTATCCTTGAGCCAGCACAATCAGTATCACCTCAGGTCTTCTCAGAAATTTAAATACCAGTCCCTCTAAGACAATTGAGAGTTAAATCTAGAAAGTGGTTATAAAACTAAATATATTTCAATAATAATATTTGAGATTCACTGTTGTCTTTGTTACTTACCATAATGTATCTCTTGAACTTCCCAATGTACAGTAGGCAACTAGAGCGATGTCTTTTGACTTACAATAGTCCAGCATTTTGCTCTGATTGAGATAAACATGACACTCTACCTGATAGAAAACAATCAGATTATATGAAGCTTTGTATTAATACAAAAGGGAAACCTTGTTGGTGTGTTCCAGACACCAGGCATGGTCAGGGGCATGACCTCATCCCCACACGCAGAACGTGCTCCCAGGTGCCACCATGCTCCAGCACACTCCTAGGTGTGGCACGCCCCTAGGTGTGACTGTATGCCCACTTTTAAAAAGTAATAACATTTGACAGTGGATCCTGTTCACACTGATTTTCTCTGTGTCAGTTCAGGGACGATCAAGAGCAAACTATTAATGTTTATATTATATTGTATAAAATAAGTTTTATCTTGATGTATAAAAAATTTTGTAGCAAAATATTATGTAAGAAAACTAAAAGGGGCTAGTGAAATGTCTTATCAGGTTAAAGCCCTTGCCATAAAGCCTGATGACCTGAATTCAATTCCTGTGACTCATGGTAGAAAGAGAGAACCAACATGTGCTGGTGTGTGTGTGTGTGTGTGTGTGTGTGTGTGTGTGTGTGTGTCTTTGTGTAAACAGTTGATTTGCTGTCAGAAAGCAGGAAGGAGTAGACTATGATGTATTTGGTGAGGTAAAAGATTAACTCAAAGTGCTCTCCCCAAAATTCTCATCATTATTTCACCATAAGCAAGTAAAATATCTCCCAAGTCTGAATAACTGTGATGGCTCTCAGTTAACTTCCCTGTAGCTATGAGTGTGGTTGATACACCTAAAATTAGAGGTGTCGAGAGTAAGGACACAGTCATCGAACATTCACATTTGTACCATCCTTCTTCTGCTTTGGCTCTGTCACTCTTTACTGCTCACACTGTCTTCCCAGGACCTTTATTTCTGTACCCAGTTCCCTCCACAGCATCTTTTTTTATCCAACTGCTTCTCACAGATGAAAAAGAAGTGCATCCTCTTTTCAATGACCACATTATGACTTCTGCCTCCTTTGATAGCTTTTTCCTGTTCTATTTCTTATATTCAATTAGCCCCAAACTAACCCCAATGTTCCACCATCTGTCTCATAGTTGTATTGAAGGGACTTCTATGTCCTCTCAGAGAGACTCCACTTTTAAAACTTACACCCAATGACAGTAAAATGAACATGACAAGACAACAAATAGATGTGAGGCAGTGGTACAGGAAGAATAAATTTCAGCATAAAAGACCAAGTAGAGGAAAGGGCTCACTTGATTGCACACAGGCTTGTACTTGAGCCCTGGCTTGTTCAGGATCATCTCCAGCTGCCTGCGGTTGAAGTTGGACACTCCAATAGACCTGGCCAGTCCTGCATCCTTACACTTCTCCATGGCCTATAGAAGAAAAGATGGTGAAAGATAAATTGTGCAGTTGTTCCAAGGAGTGGTGTTTAAAAGGAATGCTTTCAAGCAATGCTGAGGGAACTGCTGCCTTTGTCTAGAGATAGAGTTTGTGAAGAGAATAAGGAACAGAGGAAGAAAAAGCAAGTGATAATTTCTGGCTCCTTGAGAAACTGGTAACATAATATTCTTGGTGAATGAACTGGCTTCTCAGAGCCCATTCCCTACAGAGGAACACCTTACTCAGCCTTGATACTGGGGGGATGGACTTGGACCTACCTAAAATGGCTATGCCAGACTTAACTCACTCACCTTGGGACTCCTTGCCCCCCCTGAGGAATGGATGGGGGATGGAAAGGGGAGATTGAGGGAGGATGAGAGGAGGAGGGAGGAGCACAAGTGGGTACGGAAAAAAAGACTTTTTAAATAAAAGAATGTACTTTAAAATATAATAAAATAAATTAAAAAACAAATTAGTAATATGAGAGGCCAGGCCAGCTTCCTGAAAACCATATAACTCCAACTGCTCCTCTTCTCCTCATCACTATATCCCAGTCCAAATCTCTGGCAGAAGCCTTCTACCCCAATAGAAGCCAGGCTAGTGCCCTGAAGACCATGTAATCTGCTGCCTCCTTCCTGCCCCTCCCAGCATAAGCCCAAGTACCGCTCCTCTTCTTGCCACCTGATTCCTGCTGACAGAGGCCATCCAGGCCTTCAGAAGTTCAGTCCTCAGTATTGGTAGAGATCCCTCTACTCAATGTCAGGTCACAGGTTCCAAAAACCCAGAGAGGAAACAGAAAGTCAGGAATAAAATATTCACCCAGCAAAGACAAATCTAGAAATTAGCACCTACACCTATAATATTTCCAAATCTAGAAGCCTAAAAGTAAATGTAAGAACACAAAACATCCAGAAAAATATGTCAAAGCTGGAGTCCAACCATCCCACTACTGCAAGCCCTGAGTATTCCATCAAAGCTGAATTACAGGAAAATGATCTTAAAACAAACTCCATGAGGATGGTAGAGGTCCTTTAAAAACATAAAAAAAGGGGGCTGGAGAGATGGCTCAGCGGTTAAGAGCACTGACTGTTCTTCCAGAGGACCGGGGTTCGGTTCCCAGCACCCACATGGCAGCTCATAACTGTCTGTAGTTCCAGTTCCCAGTTCCAGGCAAACACCAAGGCAAATAAATAAAGTTTTTTTAAAAAAAAAAAAAACATAAAAAAAAATCATTAAAGAACTCGAGAAAAAATCAGCAACCTAAATATTACAGTAAATCACAAATCCCTTAAAGAACATCAAGAAAGCTAATAAGAAACAAACAAATAGGTTAAAAACAAAAAACTATTCAAGACTCAAGATATGAAACTCAAAGTAGAACCAATAAATGCAAACTGAGGGAATTCAGGAAATGAAAAATAAGGGTAAGCAAAGGAAATACAGATGCAAATATCACCAACAGAATTCAAGAGAGAAAAAAGATTCTTAGACATTGAAGAGATATAATAGAAAAAATTCATCAGCCAAAAAAAATGGTAGAGCTAAAAAATTTTTAACACAAAACATCTAGGTAATCTGGGAAATGAGACACCATAAAAACATATACACACACACAATAGAAATAGAACAAGAAGACAAATCTATACCCCAAATGTAACAGTACCCACATTTGTAAATGAAACATTACTGAAAACTAAATCATGCATAAAAAAACCACACATTAATACTAGGAGACTTTAACAATCCACTTTCACCAATGAACAGGTCATTGACACAGAAACTAAAAAGAGAAATGTAGCCAGAAGTTTCTGGCCTGTCTGACCCAAGGTCCAGACCTGCAGTGCTACAGTTGCTTAGCCTCACATAATGACAGAATGCTAATATTACTTACAAACTGTTTGGCTCATGGCTTAGGCTCATTATCAGCTGCCTCTTACCAACATAACTTTCTATTAATTACATTGCCACATGGCTCATGAAATGCCTGTGTTTCTTTACTTTACATCTTCCTTTCTCTGTGGCAGCTCACAGCATCTCCGTGTGACTGACTCTGCTTTCTTTCCCTTTTATCTATGCTTTGACTTCCCATCTTCCTCTAAGCTGCTTTTCCATAGGCCAAAACAGTTCCCTTATTATTGTATAATAATTCACAACATACAGAAGGACATTCCCACATCAGAGAAATAATGGAAAGTAACATATAAATAATAGAACTCAAATGGACCTAATAGATATCTACAGAGCATTTCACCCAAACAGAAAATAATAAACCTTCTTCTCAGTATCTCATAGAAGTTTTCCCAAAGCTGACCACATACTCAGTCATAAAATAAGTCTCAGCAGACATTAGAAAATTAAGTCATCCATTTCTCCCTTAAATTCAGGCCAGCAGGGAAAAACCCTGCAGGTCAGAACTTCCCATTAAATCTCTAATTTGCTGGATGCCCCAACTACAAATCCTGCCCCAATCCCCAATTCATCCCATCACCTGGAAATATCAGTGGCTACCTGAGACCCACAGTTTGTCAGCAGCTATTGGATCAAGAGCATCTACTGAGACACACAGTTCACCAGCACCAATTTAATCAAGACTCTTATTGAATCAAGAGTTCCAACTGGATCAAAAGCTCATATTGGACCAAAATTGAATTTCTGGGACACAGAAACAGCCAGCTCATATTGCACCAAGAACAACTAGCTTACTGTGACACCGAATACACTACCTCTAATTGGAATGCAATATGGAGGTTTCTCAGAAAATTGAGAATCAATCTCCCCAAGGACCCAGCAATACCACTTCTGGGTGTATACCCTAAAGAGGCACATTCACATACCAAAGGTATTAGCTCAACTATGTTCATAGCAGCATTATTTGTAATAGCAAGAACCTGGAAACAACCTAGATGTCCCTCAACTGAAGAATGGATT
>PVIH01014471.1:0-20314 GCA_004025045.1 Sigmodon hispidus | reverse complement strand
GGGAATACTACTCAGCAGTAAGGAAAAATGATATTCTAAAATTCGCAGGCAAATGGATGGATTTGGAGAATATCCTCCTGAGCGAGCTATCACCATCTCAGAGACATAAGCAGGGGATGTACTCACTCACTAGTGGTCTCTAAACAAACAAACAAGAAAAAAACCAAACATGCCCAAGCGGCAAACCACAACCACTGAGCAGCTTGGGATCAGATACACCCTGGACTGACCCTTCAAACCCCACTCCAACTATAGGAATACCAGACTCACTCTTGAGGGAGGGGGGACAAAACTGGATTTGGCCAGGAGTGGAGACTGATCCAAGCATTATTGGGTCAGTGGGACCATAGGACTGTCTGCTCCCTGCCCAGGGAAGGGATGGGGAGTTGCAGAGAAGAAAAATGTCAAGAGGTGGTGGGAGGGGGAAGGGATCTTGAATAAGGAAATACAGGGATGGGAAAAAAAATTTCAGAGGGAAAGCTGAACACATAGTAAATATATGTGTAGCAATCTTATTTTCATTACCACCCTTGATAAGCCATGCTTATGACATTTATCCTGTTCATAGTTATTGTTAACTTTTCCTCATTTTAAATTCATGTTACTGTTTTTTTGTTAAATACAAAATAAAAAAATAAAAAAAGAAATAGAATTACATACCAATCTCTCTCATTAATATAAATGTAAAAATACACTGGCAAGAATAATTTAAGACCATAACAAAAAAAAAATCATCCACCATGATGAAGTAGGTGTCATTCCAGAGATTCAGGAATGGTTCAACATATAAAAAAACTGTGAATGTCATCCACTATACAAACAACATGAAAGAAAAAAACTACATGATAATCTCATTAGATGCTGAAAAGACCTTTGACAAAATCCAACACGCCTTCATGATAAAAGCCCTGGAGAGTTCAAGGATACAGGAATAATACCTAAACATAATAAAGGCATTTATACAGCAAACTAGCAGCCAACATCAAACTAAATGAAGAGAAACTCAAAGCAATCCCACTAAAATCAGGAACTAGACAAAGCTGTACACTCCATATCTATTCAATATTGTTCTTGAACTTTTGCCTAGAGCAGTAAGACAACAAACGGAGATTATGTGGAAACAAATCAGAAAGGAAGAAGTCACACCTTCACTATATGCACATGACATGAGAGTATACATAAGTGACCCCCAGAAATCTACCAGAGAACTCCTATAGCTGAAAAACTACTTTAGCAATATAGAAGGGTACAAGATTAATTCAAAATTATCAATAACCTTCTTATACACAAATGATAAGGGAGTTAAAAAAGAAATCAGGGAAACATCACCCTTTATAACAGCTGAAAATAGCATTAAATACTTTGAGGTAACTCTAACCAAAGAATAACTAATCAAAGACCTGTATTACAAGAACTTTAGGTCACTGAAAAAAGAAATTAAAGAAGATATCAGAAAATAGAAAGATTTCCTATGCTTCTAGATTGGTAGGATCAACAGAGTGAAAAGTGCAATCTTACCAAAAGGAATATATAAATTCAATGCAATCCCCATCAAAATCCCAACACAATTCTTCACAGAGCTTGAAAGACTCAACTTCATATGAAAAAACAACAACAACAAAAATATAGTACTCACAAACCAAATTCAAGAACACATCAAAAAGATCATCTATCATGATCAAATGAGCCTCATCCCTGATATGCAGGGATGGTTTAATTTACAAAAATCTGTCCACTTAATTCATCATATAAACAAACTCATCCCATGAGATACTGAAAAAGCCTTTGACAAAATCCAACACCCCTTCATGGTAAAAGTCTTGAAGAGATCTGAAATACAAAGACCACATATAATCAAAATAAAAGCAATAAATCCAAGCCAATATTTAACACTGAATTAAGTGGAAAGAAACTCAAAACTATTCCAATAAAATTAGGAACAAGACAAGATTGTCCACTCTTTCCATATCTATTCAATATAGTACCTGAACTTCTATATGAAGCAATAATACAACTGGAGGAGATCAAGGGATATAAATTGGAAAAGAATAAGTCAAACTTTCACTATTTGCAGATGATAGGATGCATAAGCAATCCCAAAAATTCTAAGAAGGAACTCTTACAGCTGATAAACACCTTTAGTAAAGTGGTTGGATACAAGATTAACTAAAAAAAAACAAACAGTAGCCCTCCAAGATACAAGCAGTAAATAGGCTGAGAAAGAAATCAGGGGGAAAAACATTCTTCACCATAACTGCAAATAATATAAAATATCTTGGGGTAATTCAAGCCAGGCAAATGAAAGATCAATATGGCAAAAACTTTAAATCTTTGAAGAAATTGGAAAGGATATTGGAAGATGAAAAGATCTCCTATGATCATGAATCAGTAGGATAAACATAATAAAAATGACAATCTTATCAAAAGCAATCTACAGATTCAACCCAAACCCCATTAAACTTCCAACACAATTTTTTACAGACCTTAAAAGAATAATACTCAACTTCATGTGGATAAGCAAAAAACCCAGGATAGCTAAAACAATACAATAAAAGAACTTCCAGAGGCATCACCATCCCTGATCTCAAGCAATACAGGGCTTTATTAACAAAACCCCCATGATATTGACATAAAATGAGACAGGCAGACCAAATAATCAAATCAAAGACCCAGATATAAATGCAAACATCTGTGGATACCTGATTTTAAACAAAGTTAATATTATACAATGGGGGAAAAGCATCATTAAAAAAGGATGCTGAAATAACTGGATGACATCATGTAGAAGAATGCAAATAGATCCATATACATCACTATGAACAAAACTCAAGTCCAAGTGAATCAAAGCCTCAACATAAATTTAAATACACTGAACCTGATATAAGAGAAAATGGGGAATAGCTTTGAACACATTATCTCAGGAAACAACTTCCTGAATAGGATAGCAATAGAGCAGACACTAAAATCCACAATTAGTAAGTGGAACTTCATAAAACTGAGAAGCTTCTGCAAGGCAAAAGACACTGTCAATAAGACAAAATAGCAGCCTATAAGATAGGAAAATGTCTTCCCCAACCCTACATCTGACAGAGGGCTTATGTCTAAACTATACAAAGACCTCAAGAAACTACTGCACATCAAAGAACAAAATCAAATTTTAAAAATGGGGTACAGATCTAAACTGAGAATTCTCAACAGAATAATCTCAAATGACTGAGATACAGTTGAGGAGATGTTCAACCATCTCCTTAGCCATCAGGGAAATGCAAATCAAAATGACTCCGAGATGCTACCATACAACTGTCTGAATGACTAAGATCAAAAACACAGATGATAGCTCATGCTAGAAAAAAACGCGGAGCAAAGGAAACACTTGTCCATTGCTGGTGGGAATGCAAAGTGGCTACTTTGGAAATCAATATGACATTTTCTCAGAAACTTGGGAATCAGTCTACCACAAGACCCAGCTACACCCCCTTGGGCATATACCCAAAAGACAGTGAATCATACCACAAGGACACTTGCTCAACTCTGTTCTTAGCAGTTTTATTCACAATATACAGAACCTGGAAACAACCTAGATGGCCCTCAACTGAAAACTTAATAAAGAAAATGTGGTGCATTTACACAATTACACACTGTAAAAAACAATGACACATGAAATTTCAAGCAAATGTACAGCACTGAAAAAAATCATCCAGAATGAAGTAACCCAGACCCAGAAAGACAGACATGGTATGTACTCACTTATAAGTGAATGGTATCTGTAAAATGAAGGATAACCATGCTACACTTCATAGACCCAGGGAGGCTAGGTAACAAGGAGTGTTCAAGGGGATACTCTGATCTCCCTGAGGAGGGGAAGTACAAGAGATTTCATGGGTGTCCTGGGGGCAGGTAGGAATGGGAACATGAGGGATCAGGTTGGGGCAGGGTGGGAGGAGAGTACTGAAAGAATGGACTTACATCATTCCAGGGTCAGAAGGAAACCTGATGCAAGAGAAGTTCCCAGAAATCTACAAGAATGACACCAGCTAAGACTCCTAGCAAAGGGGGATATATAGCCTGAACTGGCCACCCTTGTGACCACACATGACTACCAGTGGAGGGATTGAGACACCAACCCAGCCACAAAATCTTAGACTTAGTCTTTCCAGCCCTTGGGATGTGCAGGAGTAAAGGTGACACAGAAATTGTGGGAGTGGCCAATCAATGACTCGTTCAGCCTGAGACCCATACCAGGAGACTGAGAGTGAGTATACCTCTGACACTGCTTAGAATACCAAGACTCAGAGGCTGGATGACACAGAGACCTGGGATAGAGCCAAACATGACTGGAGAAGAACCTCAATGTAATAATACCTAACAACATGCTCCTATACATAAATTAGTGCCTAGCCCAACAGTCATCAGAGAGCCTTATCCAGAAACTGGTGGGAACAGATGCAGAGACCCACAATTAAAGGCTATGCCAGACTTGGATAATCCTGTAGAAGAGATGGAGGAAGGATTATAGGAGCCAGTCAGAGGGATCAAAGACACCACAAGAAAACCCACAGAATCAACTTACTTGGACTCATAGGACCTCACAAAGACTAAACTGACAAGTATGGAGCCTACATGAGTCTGACCTAGGCATTCTCCATATATCTGACAGTTATGTAACTTGTTTTCTTGTGAGACTTCTAACAGTGGAAGCAGGAACTGTCTCTGACTCTTTTTCTGGCTTTGGGGCCTTATTCAACATACTAGGTTACCTTACCCCACCTTAATACAAAGTGAGGTGATTAATCTTACCACAACTTAATATGGCATGTTTTATCAATGTCCATAGGAGGCTTGCAGAGAGAGAGGCAGTGGGCTGGTAGGTGGAGGGACTGGGTGGAGAATCAGGAGGGGAAACTGTGGCTCTGTGGCTGGAATGTAAAATAATGTGTGTGTGTGTGTGTGTGTGTGTGTGTGTGTGTGTGTGTGTGTGTGTGTGTGTGTGTGTAAGAGAGAGAGAAAGAGAGAGGTGACATTACACCATTTGGTTGGAAAGAGATTCCTAACTCCTGACCTCAATTGTTCTCCATTCCTATTATTTTCCAACAATGAATTCCTCTAACAACTTCATCAAAACCCCTCTAGTGAAAGGTACAAATTTCTAGATTGAGAAATGTATATTCTATTCTCACATGTGGAGGTTATACCTAACTCATCAGCTCACAATGTCTTCTTCTGTGTCCTTTCCTCTAAGGACTCACCTCCCAGGTGTCACAGAGATCCACCGGGTCTATCAACAGATTTCCATGTTCATCTTTTGGGAAATAATCATCTCCAGGCTGGAATAAAAATGGTTCATTTTAAAGACATTACTGAGGTCATGTCACCACATTTGGTCACACTGCCAAGGCCTTCACAGTATGGGCTAAGAAGTCTTCCCAAGTAAGTAGGACATTATTTACATATTTTGCATTTGGTGACACAGGACAAAAATTTAAAGATTGGCATTCCCTAACCTAGTATATTTTCCTTATCTTAAAAAAAAATGCTTTTCTCTGAAGTCCTAGTGGTATCTTGCATGACTTCTGTTATTATATCAGCCCCTAATTTTTCCTATAGGAAAGTGCCTCTTTTTGGCAAATTCAGTAATTATTGGGCTTGGTGTATGACAATAATTGATTTTGATTTGAACAAAACAGTTCCTTATCACAGTGGACATATGATTGTGTAAGGGCATGGTCCTTCTTTTCAGGATTATTGTAGCTTTCAACTTGTAGCAACCATGAATTTTGAATCACCACAGGACCATATCTTCTACCAATAGCGAGTGGCAGCCCCAAATTAAATAAACAAGATGTAGAGATAAGGAATGGAGAAAATACTTTTGAAGCTGATGGTATTCATACCTTTAAATGTAGTTATGGCTTATATTTCCCAGTTCTGTAACATAATATTCTCCATTGCACAAACTAGCTTAGGCTTTTCACATAATTTTATAGCAAGAATTCTATATAACACAGTTATCAATGGCTAAATTCATCTATAAAACCCCACCATGATGAAGCTATCAAGAGAAATAACCTCCACTCGCCAAATCTCCAAGGTTGGTAGTTTGAGATCCAGATGTTCTAGTTGGCTTTCTGTTGCTATTATAAGTGCCATGACTCAAAACAACTGGGGAAGAAAGAGTTTATTTAATGTCTTACACTCCCAGACCACAATCCATCATTGAAGGAAGACAGGGCAGGGATTCAAGCTAAAAACAAGGAAGAATTCTACATTCTTTAAATGTAGTCTTCAATTAGCTTCCTAATACAGGCCAGGACCATCTGTGAGAGATGGCATTCCCACAGTGGAATGCACCTTCTCACTTCAATCCATAGCCAACATAATTTCTCAAAAATATGGCCTCAGGAAAATCTGATCTGAGCAATCTCCCAACTGAGACTCCCTCAGGTGACTCTGTGACAGCTAAAATTAACTAGGACACCTACCCAGACTGAGTATCACCAGACACTCAGTGAGAGATGATGTAACCTCATTGTGAAACATATGTATGGCAGTTTTATCAAACTCTAGAACTGCATGTTAATACCTTTAAAAGACTAAGGGGAACTGAGGAGATGACCTAGTGAGTAAAGCATTGGACTTGAAAGCCTAAAAACCTGAGTTTGACCTTCAGAACGTACGTAAAACAACAAACAGAAAATAAAATGTAAAGCCAGCTATGATGGTACATGTTTGCAATTCTAAGACTGGGAAGGTGGAGACAGGTGGATTCCTGGGGCTAATTGTCTAGTCAATATATTCAGAATTATAGGCCAGTGAAAGACCTGTCTCAAACAAATTGTGGATGGTATCTAAAGAACAACACCAGAATTTGTTTTCTGTCCTCCATATGAGTAAGCACACACATAAATGTGCAACTACACATATGTTTCACTTGCATATACATGAATACACATGCACACACATACCAAAAAATAAAATTAAAAAAAGGACCAAAATAAAAACTATCCCTTGAATATGGTTGTATGTTGTTGAGTTTTTTCCCCAAGTTTCTAATGCAGAAGACTGCAAAGTTATTTTCTTCCACAAGCAGGAAGTGGTGTTTTGATGCTCAAAAAATTGCTATATGACTCTATGAAATGGGACTTGGGAATTTTTAGGATTTTCACCAAAATAATCCATACATTCATTCAAGAATATTAATCTTAAATTGCCACATAACTATTGGTTATATGGACATAACTAGTGAAATAATCTTAACACAATGGTTGCTCACCTGCAAAGCCATTGGGAAATGGATAATATACAAATCAACATAGTCCAGTTGAGCTTTCTTCAGTGTTATTTCCAAGCAAGATCGAACCAATTCTGGTCGATGGAAAGTGCTCCAAAGCTGCCAAAGTAAAAAAAACTTTAAAACTCAGAGCACAGCTACTTTTGTTGGGTTACTTCTTCTAACTAGGAGGCATTTTCCTACAGTTGGAAACATGCTCCCTGCTTTTCTTTCTCTTCTGTCTTCTGAGCACATTGGTGATGAGAAATACTCTGTTTTTCATTGTTTCTAACCCTGAATTAAGTGGAGTAAAAGCTCCACAGAATGCCAGTAAGGCACTCTGGAGTAGCATAACCTACAGTCCTCTGGTTCTGTTGAATCTCAAATTCCACTTCAATTCCTTAGCCGTGGCCACTGTTGAGTCATGGTCAAGCTCTGATTCTACATTTCATGATGAACCACACTGCTTTGACCTGAGATTCATACCAATATATTTACAAGAAAGTCATAAATTTTGACTCCCCAGTGATAACAAATACATATTTATTTTTATCCTAGCTTTAGTACATGAATGTATGTGAATAAAATTTATACCAGTAAATAATGATGTATGAAACAGGATGATCTAAACACATATTGTCTCCTCAATTCAGTCACATTAAATATACTCACAAGCATTCCATGTACAAAATACCTTTGAAGTATAGAATATATCTTCTCTCTTCACAGTGCCATCTGCAATCTTGCTTCTAATGGCCTGTCCTACTTCTTCTTCTATTCTGTACAAATAAGCAGAATCAAAATGCCGAAACCCAGCATCTATAGCCATTTTGGTAGCCTTAATAGCTTCATTCTTAGGAACCTAAAGGAGCAACCAAAAATAGTATCTGTATAATGAAAGATATTTCAAACACAAACAATGACTTTCCAGTGAGTCAACCTCTTCTTCTTGGAGTTGTTCTGTATGTGTAGAGGTAAGCCCATCCCAATTTTTCCATATCTCTTCCAATTGGCCATAGGTGGATGTCCCCCAAATGTGCTCAGTCACAGCAATGACTGCATCACTGACACTTGAA
Source organism: Sigmodon hispidus (assembly GCA_004025045.1). Taxonomy (NCBI): domain Eukaryota; kingdom Metazoa; phylum Chordata; class Mammalia; order Rodentia; family Cricetidae; genus Sigmodon; species Sigmodon hispidus. The sequence continues at coordinate 11,971 of PVIH01014471.1, read as the reverse complement.
ATCCTAAAAAGTATCTCCCAGTTCAGTAATTTGATCAAAGGATGCAAGAGCATAATTGAAGCAGTTTAAAAAAAGATAGGAGGGGCTGGAGAGATGGCTCAGTGGTTAAGAGCACTGTCTGCTCTTCCAGAGGACCCAGGTTCGATTCCCAGCACCCACATGGCAGCTAACAACTGTCTGTAGTTCCAGTTCCAGGCAAACACCAAGGCAAATAAAGAAAGAAAGAAAGAAAGAAAGAAAGAAAGAAAGAAAGAAAGAAAGAAAGAAAGTTAAAAAAAAGATAGGAGAAGTTATAGGGTTCAGATACAGGAAGAAAAAGAAGCCTTTTTTTCCCTTAAGTCTAGCTGAAGCCTCTTACCAGCTGAGAATCAAGAATTCCAGCACAATTAGCAATATGTGCTGTGAAGGACCCTGGGTTCTAAGGTTTAAACCAGGCATTCAGTTCAGGTATTTGGCAGAGCACCCCCCATGAGAACAAGGAACTAAAGTCTGTCTCAGGAAACAGAGTGACCCAGCCCAGATAGCCATAATCAACTCAGGTAGGACATAATGGTCTGGTCGAACCTGTGATTAAAATACCAGAAGTTCCAAGCAGAATACTGGTGACCAACACCCAGTTGTAAAAGCCCCCTAACCAGCTGGTCTTGAGGAAACCCCATGAATACTGTGAGCAACCTTATGACTTTGAAGTATGACCTTTAAAGTGACCAATCATGTTTTGCCCCAGTTGCTATGGTGATTTTATGGTCTTAGCCTTTAAAAGAGATATGGGATTGCACCTCCCTTGCTACTCTCTTGCTTCCCGAGGCAGGGAGGTAGCCTGTCTGCAGATGTAACAAACCTCATGTTATTTTACATCAACGGCCTGGAGTCTGGGTTCTTGGGGCCCCCCTTCCCGAGGATAGTACCCTGAGTCTGGGGTCTATCAGCTGTGGTGACTATAATATTATAGCACTCCTTTCACATTCAAATGCATTGTATTAAAATACCAAAAAACTTGGCTCTAGTTCTGGCATATCTATGCCTTGGAGACATTGTTAACTTTCCCACTTATTTTCTGGGCATCTCAAACAAGACTGTTAACTTTGTGTACAGTAAAGATGTCTTGTTTCATGGATTCCTGCAAAATGGTTTCACTTAATCAGTGATCTTGTGCCCTTCAGAAACCACTCCATGTACTCATATAGATATCAACCCTTTGAAGATGATAACTTCACTTTAGTGGTATATGACTAGTATATAAAAAAGGTGATATTACCTTGAAAAGTCCACACCTACACTTGGGTGTATCTTATTTTTGCTCTTAATCCTATGCTTAAACCTATGTTTTAAAATGTGTTTTAGGACTGAGTAAATGGCTCAGTTGGTATAATGCTTATTGCACAAGGTGAGGTCCTGAGGTCTACCCCCAAACTCATATAAAAACCTGGGGTGTGGCTATACACACTTGTATCCCAGAGGTGAGGAAGCAGAGGCAAACAGATTAGGCCAACTCAGTCATTTTATAGATTCCCAGGCCAGTGAAAGACTCTGCCTTATAAAAACCTACAATGCACATAGCATCAGAAGAACAACATTCAAGGTTAATCTCTAACCTCCTCATGCATGCACGCATGCACCCTCCATGTGCATGTGTGTTCACACATAGACATGCTCATGCACACACACACACACAAGTGTAATGTTAAATAAACAGTTTTACATAAGAATTTCAGAATTTTTCAACGAAATTACAAAGGCTAGATAATGTCTTATTACTCTCTCCTCTCTCTCCCTTTCTCTCTCTCTCTCTCTCTCTCTCTCTCTCTCTCTCTCTCTCTCTCTCTCTCTCTCTCTTTCTCCAAGGCAATTATTTTTAACTCTATATAATTCACAAATGTCATGCTGCAGTTACAACTACATAAACAAGTACATGTGGCCAATGACATTTGATGTCTTTCATGTATAATGACTTTCATGTATAATACATTGTAAGAGGACAGTGAAATAACCATAGCTGAACAAGTACAAAAGAACCAACTACTCATAAAATTATCACACACTGAAGGTATTATCAAGGCATCAATTTGATAATGGTGCTTAGGGATGTTTCCCTTTACTCCAAAATCCCAAACCTTTGAGTCATGGTCACAGTTCTTTGTTAATTCAGGGCTAGGGAAGAAAAGGAGAGGAAACACCATTTTTTTCAATATTGTAATTTAACAGTCAGTTGAAAACCTAACTCATGAATAACCTGCATAAACAGAAACTTACAAACAACCTCTGGTTTGCTGAACATTGCATCAAGGTACATTTTCACCATTGGTTTCATGATGAAGTGAGATTATCAGTCATTTCCAACTTATCTTTTGCATTAGATTGTTAATGGAGTCTAAAAATGGGTTGTGTTAGAACTTGACCATTGATTTTTTTTTACTTATTGAATTTGCACAGCTTAGCAAAACAGGAATAGTTAGATACAAACTGATACTATGTCATATATTAACTTGACCTGCACATGCATTTGTACAATTTATGGAAATGATGCTGTATCTCATTAACACCTCAGTCTGTTTTCCCTTCACCTGTGTCAAGTGGCTCACAACCATCTATAACTCCAGGTTCATGAAATACCACAACATCTTCTGGCCTCAAGGCTTATGCCTATACCCCTACACATACAAACATACATACACACATTGAAATCAAAATAAATATTTCAAAAATACCAGCAATAATGACATTAGTTTAAATCTACATGAAACTCAAAATGTTGCATTTAATACAAATGAAAAAAAATAATATTATGAGTCACTATAGTAGTTACATAAACCCCTAACTGATACATAGAAATATCTATTTACATAAATATTTGATCTGGCCCTATTGTGAAAAAAAAATATTTTTAGGAATAAAACATACATCATTTCTACTGTATAAAATTGTTTATAGCATCCTGCATTCAATGTGGCAGCTGGTGCCTTCAACTTCACCCTTTTTTTTCCATTTAAAAATGAGCTAAGAAAAATTTGGTACATTAGATATTGTTCTATATGCATAATTACATGTATGTTCTATAATTTTAAAAAGAAATGGCTTGTGATGGATATAATCAAAATGAAATATGGATCTGATTCATCATACCAACAAAGATGGTAAGAAGAATGAAAAGGAGTTATAAGATTTTTCTTCTTTTTTATTATTTGTGCTTGTTTATTTGTGTGCATGTGCATGGGTATTGTGCATGTGTGTGTGTTTGTACATCTGGAGACCCAAGGAAGTCACTTCTCTCCTTCCATCATGTGGATCCCAGGGACCAATCAAACTCTAGTAATCAAAGACGTCACACAATTTTCCATAAATTGTTTTCTCTGATGTAGTCAAATAGTCAAACTTTCTAAAATATTGTAATGTTCTTCTGAGAGAGTTTTCCATTTAAAGTTTTTTCCATCTTATATGTGTGATTGTTTTATTTGCATGTATGTCTATATATCACTTGTCTGGTACCAGCAGAGGCAAGAACAGGATTTTGGATGCTCTGGAACTGAAGTTATAGACAGCTGTAAGCCACAATGTGGGTGCTGGGACTTGAACCCAATTCTTCTTTTAAGAGTAGCAGGTGCTCTTAACCCTTGAGTAATCCTGCCTTTTCCAAAGGGAAATCCAGTTTTCCCTTTGGCCTCTCTTGAGTCCAGCCCTGATCTCTAAGTTGTACTGACCTCTTCAGATTTACTGAGAATGAAGCTGCTGTAATATCTTTGCTCTTTACCTCTCTTTCAAGCTATGTATGCTATGAACTAAAAATTCCTATCAAAAGAAAGTCAAAATAGCTCTATGATTATGTCTTCTGCATAAGAAAACTGACTCAAGCTGTAGGCGCTAGCCCTTGCCACTCAGTGAATAGCCAGAGGATAAAATCAGAATGGAATCATTTTCAACGAAAGCCTCCTGTAGTATTTTGATTCAAATGTCATGAATAGAAACATGGATCAAGAATTTAGAGTTGTCTTGTTAAAATATAGTGTACTGATAAAATGCTGTATTTTCTTTTGCTTTAAATGTTTCTATAGGGAAATTAGAAAGCAAATTTTATTTCATCACAGGTCTAGAATTTGTGCTGTGGTGCTCAGTCCCTGCTCCTCAGCAGAACACAATAAGTTGATCATTTTTCATAAGCCTCATCATCTCTAGTAAATTATACCAAAACTATTTTATCTGGATCATATCTACCAGAGAGGAGCAATTACTTGAATCAGAAATAATCCATGTCACTAATCCCTTTGCAATCAAGTTAAAAGCACAACAAAAGCACTGATAGCTGCTTTCCACTTATTTACTGTCCAACCGGCTAAAACTAAAAAATAAACAACACCCAAAATAAATGGTACTGTCCACATCACAAGCTTCCAAGGAATAGTAACATAGTAACAAGAGTGCCTTCTCTGTTACACATAGATAGCTCTGATCCCAAGACTCTATGAGTCTGCTTCAAACAGGAGCAAATCTGAAAGTCCCCTTCAATTTCCACACATCCTTGATCTTTTTCAATAAATCTTTAAAACCAAGACACAATTGTTACCTTATGAGGCACAGTGGTTCCAAACCCCAGTACAGGGATGAAGTGACCATCATTTAGTGCCACACTTGGAGATACAGAATTCATAGCTTGTTACTCATGCAACTAAGCAGGTCTTGCGTCTTCTGATAGCACAGGGTACAGGCCAGCAAAATGTGACAGCTCTAAATATCTACTGGAAAGTTAAACAGTGGAATGTGGGAGGAACCACTTAAAGCTACAGTCCACAGAAAAGAGAGCTAGAGGCTGCTTTCATTTGTGTTAAAGTGAACTCCAATACATTACTCAACAGTGAAAATGAAACCATAAATTTCTTGTAGAAGAAAAGATTCTGTTCACAATCCATGGATACTTTTTTAAATTCTGAGAAAGGAAACTAGTGAATAGCAACTGATTTTATGTTGCCTATAAAATAACTCTCACTGACCAGAAAAGTATCACTTCTTCTTTACTTTCTAAACATTAAGATTCTCATTGTGACATTTCCTCACAGACACATGATATCTTGATCATACTCCTTCTCTCAAGGAACCCTTTGTTCCCTCTCTGGCCCCCTAGATAGTTCCCCTTCTACTTTTAATTCTTTTTCAAAAACTAGACACCACCTACAGGGAACACATGAGCTATTTGCTTTTCTAAATTAGAATTTTTATGTTTAACAAGCTGATTTCCACCTACTCCATCCATTTTGATATAAATGAGATGATTTTATTCTTCCTTATGTCTAAATAAAACTCACATTTTTCTTATCTATCCACTGATTGGCTAGACTGATTTTATATCTTGGTCATTGTGAAAAGTAACTTTAAAAAGCATTAGTGTATAAATATTTTTATTATACTGACTTTGATTTTGTTCATATACACTTAGGAGTAATGTGGCTAGACCAAAAGGAAGTTCTATTTTATTTATTTATTTATTTATTTATTTATTTATTTATTTATTTATTTATTTTGAAACTACTAATAGCAATTTCCACACTGGCTGAAGTAGTTGACATTCTCACCAGCACTATTAGCTGGTCTTTGTTTTCCTAATGTCAGCCATCAGATTGGTGTAGAGCTGCCTTTAACTCTAATTTGCATTTCCTTGATTGCTATAAACAATGAGCATTTTTATATGCTCATTGGTCACTCTAGAGCTGTTAGATATGATCACAATCTATAATATTTATTGTGATATTCTCAAATAATTAATAAAATAATATTATGAGAAAATAGAGCCAGACATAGTTGCTCACACTTTTAACCCAATACTCAGGAAGCAGAGGACAGATCTCTATGACTTTGAGGCCAGCCTGGCCATACTGAGCTCTAGAACAGCTAAGGCTTTGTAGAGAAACTCTGTTTCAAAAAGAAAAGGAAGGAATGAAAAAAAGAAAGGAAGAAAGGAAATAGCACCTAATATTCACATTTTACCACAACTATTCATTCTTCCCACTCCTGAATTTGCTCCAAATAACTGATACGGATGGTCTTAATTTTACTTGCAAACTAATAAACTAGCTTGATATGCTTTGTACATGGTGGTTACAAGTTCTGAGACTGGGTTAAGGATGAGTAAGAGTTCGTTACTCATGATCGTATCTGTGGTCAAAGTAAGATCACTTTTGAATAGATTTCTGCATTTCTAGTTTCCAGAACATGAAGAGAAGCAATTCAATGGCAAATAAACATTTAGTAGGTTAAGTAAAAAAAGAAAAACTTTGAGTATTGGAACACCAGATTATTTGCACCAGACAGTAAGCATGGCTGCCCCTTTAACAAGAGAGAAAGCAATAGCTGTCTACTTTATTAGACATGCTTCATATTTTCTTGGAGGAAGCTACTGTTGCTACATGTCAAAACTATTTACTGTACAAAGTTATTTTTAACTCTATATAAATATTTTAAAGAAATGTAAAATGAAGGCAGTCAGTCTCTCTGCTTGTCCCACATAAAACAACAAAAGAAATCTTAGCAGGGAGATAGTCACATGGTCCTACTTCTTTTTTAAGTGTTATTTTTACTTTTTAATTATATGAATGTTTGGGGGGCAGGTAGGTGCATATGAATATATGTGCCTAAAGAAGCTAAAGGGGCTCAGAAATCCTGAGGCTGTAATGACAGGCAATTGTGAGGTGCCAACATGGGTGCTGAGAATGAAACTGACTACAAGAGCAGCGCATGCTCCTACACTCTGAGCCCTCTCCAGCACACCTCCTCCTCATTTCTCATTGACAGATTCTGGTTATATTTTGTTAGTAATCTACTTCTTCCAATAGACTTTTATACTCAAAACATTTATATATAAACTTGATCTAATTTTTTCTAATTTATTATAAAAACAAGGCCTCAGGGAAAAGGTATTCAAAACAGGTTTACCAAGTACATGCCAATGCCAACTAGTAAGATTACGCAAACCTGCGTTGATAACTAAGAAATTAAATAAGTTAATAAGACTCATTTTTTATAATCAGAAGGGTTCCCTAAAAACCTTGAATAATGTTCAATAACGTGAACAAAATGCATTTTTAAAGTATATGATCCATGTGTTGAAAATGATTTTAATTTTGTAAATAAAAAATGTAGACATAACATTGCTTAAAAATCAAGGAAGCTACATCAAATATTTCCTTTAATTTATTAATTTTCTGTAATTTTGTTATTCTTAATCATCAGGGGAAACAAATGTTCTCAATAGAGATTTATCGTTTGTAACCTTAGGCAAACACCTGGAGGCAGGAAATTTCTCTTCTGAGTTCTATAGGGATACATTTGTTGCAGACCTATTCTGAAGGATCAGATATGTCTTCTGAAAAAAAAAGAAAAAAGAAAATCTATCATATGTTGTTTGAGCTCACTGAAAAGCTGGCTCTGGAAGCAGAGTAGCCACTTCCCTCATTTAAGATCCAGAGTATGTTTGTCTCCATGTATCCTCCAAGGCCCCTTGTCTAGGGTAGAGATGCCCTCCTTCCACCTCCAGAAAACACTCTGACAGGGAAAGAAGAAAGCAGTAAACAATCCAAGTGTGAAAACATCATGCTTTTGAGAACATCAAGAGGTTTCTATAGTATGAGAGTGCCACTCATGGGAAAAGGAAGGCAGAAGTTTAGCTGTAAGAACTGTCCGGTCTTCCCCTGTGACCTGCATATAATAAACGTGCATACTGTCCTGCGTGAGAACTCTGTTCCCACAGCACTTTGATTACTCCCATGAGGGGAGTGCCTCCACCTGCTGAGGAATGCCAGGATAAAATGTGCCCCTCCCTACTTAGCTGAGCAGCTTAGTGAGCTCAAGGACGTCATTTAAATAGTCCCCAGCAGCCAAGAGATATGAGGTCTCCTGAGCACATTAGTGATAAGAAATAGTCTGAATGTTTTCACTGTTTCTCTCTGCCTCCTTTGAACTCTGAGCTATCCAAAGACAGCTTTATAGAATGCCAGCCAGTAAAGGCACTCTGGAGCAGCAGGGCCTAACGGCCTTTGGTTCTGTTGAACCAAAATCTTGAATTTGACTTCAATTCCTCACTGCCAGTCACAGGTGCATCTCCATAGCCCCAGGTTTCTGATGAATGCTGTAAGCACCCATTTTGATGTTATCTGTCTTCTATCTTCTTCTGTTTGTTCTAGCTGGAATCCTCACCCTAGGGAGTCATGCTTCTTTGCTGAAGATTATTAGGAACTGTAACTGACTGCTTCAACTTCTCCAGTTGGTGTTTGCTGACTGTTTGTAAGCATCCAGTTTAATAGTGTTATCTTTCTGCTGTTGTGTGCCCTTTCACCTAGAAGCCTCACCTGAGCAGACCCTCTGCTCAGGACCCTCTATTGAGAACTCAAGTTGGTTGTTTTAAATTTGCTTTCTTAGTCACCTTCTGGATATTTTGAGTGCACAATTTAATCATGTTTGCATCCATCTATCTATCTATCACTATTTATTATTATTTTAGTTTGACTTGCTATATTATATAATAAACTCACTCATTCAAAAGCAAAAGTTTAGCTACATTGATCATTCCCTGGATCATACAGAACATCTTCATGGCTCACCTGCATGTCACAAAAAACAAACAACCTAGAAAGCAGTCTAGAGGAGCCACTTACAATGACAATTTAGCATATTGAAAATTTCTGTTGAGGCCATCAATCACTTTTAAGTCCTCTGGGGTCAATTCAAAATCAAACACCTAGGAAGAAAGGCAGAGTCACAAATAATAACAAATAAAAATAATAAAATGGCCTTCTACCTGGGAATATAAGGGGAATAGCAACAAGGATGGCTTTAAGAGAAGAATTTTTGTCACCATTGGTTTCTAGGTAGTCTGGGTCTCAGAACATTTGGTTGAATGCATGCCTGTGTAGGATTATCTTGATTATGTTGATTGCTGAGAGAACCCATCTTAATTGTGGGTCAGATCATTCCCTGAACAGGGATCCTGGACTGCACAAACAGAAAGAGAAGGGCTGAGCTGAGCGTGCATTCAAGCATCCAGTCCTCTCTACTTTTTAACTGTAGCTGCAATGTGATTGGCTCCCTCAGGCTTCTCACTATAATTTTCCTGTGATGGTAGACTGTACCCTTGAAGTGTGATTCAGAAATAACTTTTTCTTCCTGGAGTTGCTTTTGTCAGAATATTTCATTATAGCAATCTGAAAACAAGACACTGTCTACCAGGAATCCATCTTAAAAAATGTATTTTTTAAGTAATATGGCTGTCACATTAAACATGTTGTTGAATTTTAAAACAAAATTATTTTTCTAATGATTAAACAATAAAATTTATAATCATGTATCAAATTCATTTATAAGAATAAATTTAACCAGCAAATACAATACTTTTAATACAATTTTGCTGTTACCTCTTATAAATATTATGTTCATAATGAAATTTTTAGTTGTCATCTTAAAACTATTCAAATACTTGAGTCTGTGAGGCATATTTCTCATTGAAACCAGTAGCAGGTAATGGTCCTTGTTGACACTTTGTTCCACCCCTGAGATCCACAGGGTAGAAGGAGAAGAGCAAATCCTACAAGTTATCTCTGACCACGCTCGGTGTGCTGGGAAGCGAACCAAAAACACAGAGACATACAGAAACTAAAGAAAGGGTAATTCCTTTAACCTTATGATATTCTAAACAAAACAAATGAAAAACCACTGACTGGCATGAAAGACTAGCTAGTGCATGTATGAGAAAGCATTTAAGGAATAACTTTAATCATTGGTTTCTTTATAAGGTCAGTCTATTCATTTATCTAGCTCCTTTTCTACCAAGAGAATCACCAATGATAAAAGGAGAGATGGTCATATTTAACATTCCATACTTCAGAAAGCACTCTGGTGAATAATTAAATAACTGTAAGTTAATGAAAAACTTGCATAGATCCATACCTGGTACTGTGGACGTTTAAAAGAAAATGTATTGGAACGTTCCAGTGGTTTAACAAACCAACAGTCCTATTTGAACTTAATTTTAATCCAAACAGTCCTTTAAACAAACAAGGATTTGTAAAGCAAAGAATGTGAAGCATTTAAAGTTCTCTGACATCTGAAAGGACTCCCACAACCAACTAGAGCTGAAATATATCTTGATAAAGAACTTGCAAATGGCAAAGAAAACCTAGTGTGGAGGAAACCCAGCCTTTTACCCAGTGCTTTCTCTGTTGCCTTTTCAAGCTGATGTCTGTAGGACAGAGGGCAAGAATGGGAGTGAGTAAATAGCAAGTGTTCCCATTTAAGGAAAATTGCCCTCCAGCTCTCATTCTGGAAAAATGCCCGTGAACCTTTACCTGGAAGTTCTCTTTGATTCTCTGCTCATTGAAGCTCTTGGCCAAAACCACCACACCCCTCTGGAGCTGGTAACATAGGGCAACCTGGCCTGGAGTTCAGCTGTATTTCTTAGCAATGGTCTTTAAGATAGGCTCCTCCAGGAGGTATGGGCTATCACTGTTGACCCTGAAAAAAAAATACACAAAACATACAGAGATGACAAATCTGAAATGTGATACCACCTTACCCATATTCCCAGATCACTAAAAAAAGTAAGTACAGTAGTTAAAGTTAAAGCAGAATTTTGTGATTATTTATAATGATTTATTTTTATTGTAGCAATTGTAAACAACTAAGTTGCCCATTGATAGATGAGAAGATAAACACTGTAAAGGACATGTGTTCATGCAATGGAATATTTCAGAAATACACATACTCCATTTTATCCTCCGAGGATCTTAGAACAGCACCGATTCTCTATGTTATATATATATGAAATAATACCTTTTCCAATTTTAATATGTGACTTTTATGTTTGGTGGTATAACAAAGCTACCATGAGTTTCCTTTTTCTTCTTGATAATTTCAGGGATAGAAGATTCATTCTTACCATGGATCTTAGAAACCTCAGGTATAAATTTTCTTTTTCATTAAGCTGAGAACCTTCCCACTTTCATATGAAGCAAGTGATTCTTTTTGCTCCATCCAAATTGCAAGCATAACTATTCTCATGCTTTTGAAACTTTATTGAGGAAAATAAGAGTTACTTGAATGCAAGCCCTGCCATTCTGTGGTGGTTGTCCTGATAAATTAGACTACTAACAAGTGACCAGCGTCATGAAGTAGATTTGGTGAGGATATGCTGAATAAGAGATAATTCTTGTTCTGGTAACATGTGATTTCATCAAGTTACTTAGAATAACATGCAATTTAAAATTAAGAATTGCTTATTTCTATGATTTTTCTTTTGATAACTTCAAGCCACCATTAAGTGACAACTAAAAGTATGGGAAGAAGAAAGAAAAAGAGAGAGGAAGAAAGGAAAGAAGGAAGGAAGGAAGAAAGAAAATAAGTCAGAGAAATTGCTACAAAACTTAATGAACTATATAGGAGTAATCGTGATACCACTGGCCACAAAAACATAGGTATGTGGATTTAGATAGAAATGGGAACATAATTCTGTAATTATAGCACTTGGGAGACTGAAGAAAGGGTCCCGTCCATGAGTTTGAAGACAGTGGGCTCTACATAGCATGACCCTATTTCAATCCATTACCCTCACCCAAAACACAGGATTTCTATAGACTAGGCAAAACTTCTCTAGAGCAAAAGAAGAGTTAAAAAAAATAAGAACTTCAAAAGACATTTAAGAAGTTAGTTTTATGATTATTTATTAACTTATTTTATTTCATTTACTTTAGAAAGTCAAGTTCCTATATTAAATGTTACACTCTATTAAAAGCATAGGACGACACACAAACCAAAGTGCCACAACTGACCAGGACCCATCTAATTGTGAACCACTGAAGCCATGGGCAAACGTCAGTGCAAGAAATTACATAATAATACAAAGGGCAATATGGTAACTCCAGAAGAGAGTGGCGATCTTACAAATACAAGACCTGAACTGAGCAATGAAGAGGAAACAGAAGGAAGCAACACCAAAAAT